>VXBH01003486.1:5959-39464 GCA_013400035.1 Rynchops niger | reverse complement strand
TGTATCAACATTTTTCTCCAGATTCTTATCACAAATAATGATCATAATGAGTTATCTTTTGCTGACATGTCTTAGTGTTCCTGAAACAGTATTCAAACTCTCTATTTGCGAGGAAGAAAGTAACTTGTCACCTGTTTAACTTGCAGAAACACACTATAAGACAGAAAGTTTTATAAAACTCTGATGAGGTTGTGCTTGAATTTAATTGCCTGAAAAGATCTGGTTTGGACCTCCTGCTGCTTTTATTCAAGTGGTGATGTTATTCAACTATACTTGTGTTACTAGTCAAAGAAGCAACACTCCCTGGTTCAGAGCAAAAAGGCTACTGATGCATTAAAATTAATTTACATTGATATCTGAACTCTGATTTTCTTTTCTTAAAACAACATTGCTCCAATGGTACTTTTTGGATGGATAAAATGCATTTATCTTATTTAGACTCTTATTATGATCTCAGAAAATTAATTTCTCATGTAACTGTGAGAGATTCCTTGCTGTTCTGCTGATCATTCATGAAAGAGGTGCAAGTGCCAGAGTAGCTTTCAGCTCTGAACAAAGCATGCAGACGGTAATTGTCAGAGCAAAGCAGAAACTGGTTCAATGCTTCCAGCTGAGAGCACTTCATTTTTCCCGGTAGGTTTTGGTAAAACTCAGCAGAGCTCAGGGGAAAAAAGAAAAAAAAAAACAACCAAACAAAGCCAAAACCCCAAAGCAAAACAAAACAAAACAAACCCCTTAGAACAGCTGACAAAGATGAAAAAATACTGAAATCTCTCCAGGACTTCTAAACCTAGAAACTGATTGATGGCTGCTGATCCTGAATCATCTACAGCTTTTAAATTGATGCACCCCTTTTCATTTTTTTTTTGGAGCCAAATGGTTTTGAATTTCTCTGATTATTAGAAAAAGAAACTTATAAATTAGAGTTGATCAGACAAGAGAAGGATTTTTTAAACAGCATTACTAATACCCATTGTGTAACTGAATTGCGTACCCTTTCATGTGGTCCAGCAGTTTTCAGAGGTCTTTTGGATTGAAAACGTCCACACTGTTCTCTCTAGGAAAGTAAAAAACCCTGTCTGTATTTCCTGTAGTCTCTGAAGCTTTCTCCCTGTTCATTCCAAGATCTCCCTGGCTCTGTTCATGCTTGACGATCCTCACTTACTAAGGTTGTTGCTCAGCCCCTGCATTGCAAGAGCTTCTTCAAAAGGTTATACTGAGCTGCAATCAGACAAAGAACAATCTTTGACTCTTTCCATAGAGGTATCCATATGCATCAGTTAGGACAGGGAACATATATAACTTCCTTCTCTGCTGCCCAGTCACACTTATTTTAACATATTATGCAAACTACAGCAAAAACGCAAGCAAAGAAATAAAATTAATACCATCTATCAAAAGTGGAGGGAGACAGATGTACCTTACGGAGAAACCTATAAAATTAATATTGTCCATCTCTTGATAAGGGTGATTAAAAGTAAATGTTTAATCTGAACGGAAACACCAAAACTTGATAATTCAAGAACTAAGGAAAGATTTTCTGGGTTTCCAAGTTTTATTATTCTTATTTTGGCATTACAAATGTTACGCAACGTTTGAAATGAAGACACTGGAAATTTTTACCTAAATTCTATATAGCTTCAGCCTGGGTTACAAATAGCATCGGAATCACAGTTTTAACATACAAAAGTCTTCAACATTAAGAAGACTTAAAGATAATGTTTAACATATAGTAAATTTGGAACATTATATTAACTATTATTTAAATAATATCTGAAAATTAATTCAACTTACTGTTGGTAAAATGGCTTCTGAAGGTTTTCAGAAAGTGGTATCAACATTCTAGAAGCTATAAAATATTTTTAGTTCATAGCATTTTCTTTTCTGAAAGAATGTGCATATGTTGACAAAAAATGCAGCCATTTACTTTTAGAAAATCCTATTTAGCTGTTCATGGGATTTTTTTTTTTTTTTGTTGTTGTTTTATTTTCACAAATATTAAATGGAAAAGGAATTAGTTTAAGATATACAGGCTAACTTATTGGAGAATTCACCTCACAATTGAGATTTACAATCTAATTATGTTTTATTCTCACTTTTGGGTCGTGTATGTTTTCTAACATTTTGTCAGCTTTTTTTGTGTATAAGCATTCTTATTCAAAAAGCAGTATCTGTTTAAAACATTTCATCTGTTGACTTCCATAACACATTGCAATACATGAGCTATAGTTGGAGATTTCAATATCCATTTGAGACATTTGCAATTACTTTTACTTGATGTATGATTTAATTCATGATCTTCCATTTTGCAATAGTCGTACTCTACTTTTCCATCTGTGAAATTCAATTGTCACAAATTGTTTTCACTTCTTAGGGTCCTTTATCAGAATTAAGCATCACTAGCTCTTAAAATCTGCACATCTGAATAATGTTTCTCATCTCTTCTCTAGAAAAAAGCACTAATTTCACAAGTTTACTTTGTTTAAAATAAAGCTGTATTTCTGCATTATATAAATAATGAAAACAGATACATTTCTAATATCTAGAAAAGGTGATATTTCAGTACTCCTAGTCTAGAACTTGCCTATTATTTTTATTATTCTTTGCATAGTCTACTGTATTGTGTCATGTAGAAATATAGATACAAAAAATCTGAAGTAAACTTAGATTTATAATTATGACATAATTTCTAATAATATTTAGGTAATTTTCTTTCACTGAATGATAGATGAATTTTATTGGCTTTTAGATCATATGGAAGATTTGAATGCTAGAACAGATAAATTATTTCATGACAAATCAAGGTCTGTAACACTGGGGCTTGGCTTCTGTGTAAAAGAACAGCTATAAAAATTATACCTGCGATAGGTAATCAAAGATCAAACTTGAAGTATTACAGTCAAGGACGTGATACTAATGTCAACCTACAGTTGTAGGTTGGTGGCAATAGAATACCCAGTTCTATATATAGAAGTGTCATTTGAATTTATATTTCTATATTTGGCTTTCACAGAACCACAGAATGGTTGGAAGGAGCCTCTGGGGGTCATCTTGTCCAACCTCATGCTCAAGCAGGATCACCTAGAGCTGGCTGCCCAGGACTGTGTCCAGTCAGGTTTTGAATACATACACAGATGGGGATATCACAACCTCCCTGGGCAACCCGCCCATGTGTTTGTCTACCCTCACAGTAAATAAAAATGTGTTTGCTTGTGTTCATATGGAGGTTCCACTCAGGTCTGGTGAAGCCACAACTGGAGTTCTGTGTCATTTCTGGGCTCCCCAGTACAAGAAGGGTATGAACATACTGGACTGGGTCCAGAGAAAGGCCACTAGGATGATTAAGGGATGGAAGCATGTTTCATATAGGGATAAACTGAGAGAGCTGTGACTGTTTGGCCTGGAAGCAAGAAGGCTCAGGGGGATCTTACTTATGTGTATAAATATCTGATGGGAGGGAATGAAGATGAGGCAGCCAGACTTCTCAGTAGTCCGCAATGACAGGACAAGAGGAATCAGGCACAAACTGAAACACATCAAATCAAGACTCACTGACATTGTTAATATTATCTGAGCCTACAGTGGGGAAAGTAACTTATAAATATGATATGCCTTAAATGAACAGCCAATATTCCAGGAGTGAGTTTTCTGTAGATAAGAATTCTTTTAGTTTTGGGTTTAACTGGCAAGGTTTTGGTAGCATGGAGTCTGCAGGAGTGGCTTCTGTGAGAAGATGCTAGAAGATTCCCCCCCATGACTGACAGAGCGAGTGCCAACTGGCTCCAAGACAGATCTGCCACTGGCAAAGTCTGAGCCAATCAGCAATGGTGGTTGCATCTCTGTGATAACATATTTAAGAAGGGGGAAAAACTGCTGCACCACAGAAGCCAGAAGAGAGGAGGTGATAATACATAAGAGAAACAACTCTGCAGACACTGAGATCAGAGAAGAAGGAGGGGGAGGAGCTGTTCCAGGCACTGAAGCACAGATTTCCCTGCAGTCCATGGTGAAGACCATGGTGAAACAGCTTGTTCCCCTGCAGCCCATCGAGGTCCATGGTAGAGAAGATAAATACCTGCAGCTTGTGGAGGACCCCATACCAGAGTAGGTGGATGGGCTAGAAGAAGTCCATGACCCTGTGGAGACCCCTCGCTGGAGCAGGCTCCTGGCAAGAAGTGTGACCCCATGAAGAGGAGCCCACACTGGAGCAGTTCATTCCTGAAGGACTGCATCCTGTGGAAAGGACACATGGAAAGGACCCATATTGGAGCAGTTCTTGAAGAACTGCAGCCTATGAGAAGGAGTTACATTGGAGAAGTTGGTGGAGGACTCTTTCCCATGGATGGGACCCCATGCTGGAGTAGGGGAAGAGTGTGAAGAGGAAGAAGTGGCAGAGATAATGTGTGATGAACTGATTGCAACCTCCATTCCCCTTCCCTGTGTGCTGCTCAGGGGGAGGAGGTAGAAAAAAAATGTGAGTGAGTTGAGCACAGGAAGAAGGCAGGGGTGGGGAGAAGGTGTTTTAAGATTTGCTTTTGTTTCTCGTTATCCAACTCTGACTTCTAATTGTCGATAAATTACATTAATTTCTCCAAGTTGAGTTTGTTTTGCCCGTGACAGTAACTGGTGAGTGATCTCCCTGTCCTTATCTCAACCCATGAGCCTTTCTTCATATTTTTCTCCACCTGTCCAGCTGAAGAAGGAGAGTGATAGAGTGGCTTGGTGTGCACCTGGCATCCAGCCAAAGTTAACTGACCACAGTCATCAAAATTCTTTGAAGGAGTTGGGAAGAGAGTAAAGAAAGGGAAGGTTAGCTATATGGCTATGACCCAAACATTTCAGAATTCACTAAGAATTATTGCTTGACAAAATCTATCTTTTAATTCGAGTTGGAACAATGGGTAAGAGGAGATCAGTTTGTCATAATGATCTTCTTGATCATCCTTTTAAATTCACTTTCTTCATGGATTAGAATTATAGAATCATAGAATATCTTCAGTTGGAAGGGAATCATAAGGATCATTGAGTCCAACTCCCTGCTCATCTAGGGACTATCTAAAAAAAGCCATATGACTAAGGGCATCATCCAGACATTCTTTGAACTCTGACAGGGCTGGTGACATAACCAGGGAAGTCTCTGGAGAGCCTGTTCCACTGGCTGGCCACCCTTTCAGTGAAGAACCTTTTCCTAATATCCAATCTGAACTTTCCCGATGCAGCTTCATTCCATTTCAATAAAAGTAGGGTGGTGACAGCTATGTTAACAGACTCTGCTGGTCCCTGATGTTTGTTTCAGATTCTAAAAACTGTCCAACTACACTTAATAAATCATAAGCTGGTCTTGGTGCTGCTCTCATTATATTCCTGTTAAGATTTGAAGATGAAACTCCTCACAGATCAGTTACAGCATTTAAAATATTCAAAAGCAGTGGACACAAACCCTGAGCTGTCTTAGCTGCCAAGGTTTCACTCACATATCTGAAGCTATGTCAATCTTTTCTCTGAACAATTGACCTCTTATGACTCCACAGTACCCATTGTCACTATAAGCTTTATTACAGTTGAGATTTGGGCAAGATCTTGCAAGTTTCTAACAGAATCTGAACCAGAAGTTGTATATTAACTTCATCTTGATTTGTGCTAAAGCTGGTCGGTCTCTTAAACTCATTTATTTAGCTTTCACATAGGAAGTGGTTTATGACTGGCCAGCCTAGGCGTAAACAGAGAAAGTTCAATTCCTCAAATGTCATTTTCAAAGTCTAAGGCTAAGAGAATGCAGGGTTGCAAATAGGTGCCCAGAAAAGTAATAAACAAGTATTTCCAGTTTATAAATAGGTTATACAAATCTAAATAAGTTACATGGAAATTTTCAAGCTTCAGTGAGCGTTACCAAATGTTAAATGAACACTTATAGCAAAGATCATAGATAATTATCAGCCATGGATATAAACAAGCTACTTAACACCCTCAAGAAAAAGTATTAGCATGTTAACATTTATATCATTTCTTAGTATTTATGTACAATTGGAAAAAAAACTGCAAAAGGTATGGTAATTTCTTAATAATATTTTTTTTCATACACTGTACATTTCATGATTATTGGATTTATATCTGATACCCTCCAAAAAATCTAAAAATAAGGTAATACTAATCATAGGAAATGTTTTCACATAAAAGTAGCTATGACTGACCAATAAATCCGTACAATGGACAAAGGCTGGGAGATTGGCAAAGATGATGTGCCCATGAAGGTCAGGGAATAATGTAGGGTGTGACTGCATGTAGCTGTTGCAAAGAAGCCGACTTTATCTCAACACAAAGGGGACCAGAGGGTGACCTTTATTTTAGATGAACAGCTATCAACAGTTGCCTGGATCAACTGGTGGCATAAATGTTTCTCCCTGAGTTCATTAAAAGTATGAATGTCTCCCTGAGTTAGACAGACCAGCATGGGAGGTGTGAATAAATGGCAAAATAAAATAAAGAGTATGAAAAACCCCAAACAACTAGCAAAAGAATTTTGAAGAGCATAAGAAGCTTGATCCAGTTTCAACACACATTTTCCATTGTGGTGACTGGGGACACCCTGCATTGTGACAGTGAGCATATTATCAAGAACAGCAACAGGGATCATATTGGTATTGTGATTGAATGGCATATTGCAATTTTTGCTATATTTTGCTAAGTTTGACTATATTTTGTGTAACTGCTGAATCAAAAATCCCATGGAACATCAACTATCTCTAAGTAAGTAAATTTGATATGAAACTTTTCACCTTCCATGTGAGGGCTGTCTAAAAGAACTTGGTCAGAGAGTATTGGACTCTGACAATGGCTTACCTGAAGAACTACTCAACCATATAATTCAATATGATTTAAACGCAGAATTCTCATTTTGCTCTGCCTTATTAAAAGCATGCTATGTATTTCACTAAAATTCTTGAAAATAACTAAATTAAGATTTTAATTTAGGACACCAAAACACTTGCGGTGTAACTCTGGTACAGTATTGCCTTTTCACTGCCACAATTTTTTATTTTGTTCTAACTTAGTATGTGTCTTCTCTGTGTCATTGCCACTATTAATAATTTCTCATTAATTGTGATATTATTCCTATAGCTAATTATATAACAAGATTCTAGCACCTTCACTTGCACAAATGTAGAAGAAAAAGATCTACTCCCACGTATCTTCACAGACTTAGTCTGAAAATTAAAAAATGTTAGAGAAAAAATTTATAGCAGGCTCAAAAAGATACCGACTTTTCTAGAAAGTAATTAGAAATGCATTTCACTGCAGAACTTCAGTCCTTCCCTTCTCCTCTCCAACCCCCTAGTTTTATTCCTTTATCCTTTGCATTTGGCACACCTTCCTGAAAGATTTTTGTATTCTCACCACATAGTAGTTGAAAGCCCCTTTTAATTTCCTTGTTATATCTTACTCATTTCCCCCATTTATAGCTGTAATAGCCTTTCTGAGAGTGGAATTTTTTTGGGTTGTACATTTGCTATTACTCTGTTCCCAGTCCTTGCCTTGTGAATGCATTTTCAACTTCCTTTTGTGCATATACTGTGGCATTACAAAAGGTTAGATTTAAAACTGTTGAAGGTTTGACTGGTAAGCCATGAAACCAAGACCTGCCAGAATTAAGGCTGAAACTCTGCCCTGACATTGGCCTCTTAGTATAAATCCAGTCCCCCAAGTAATCCTCTTAACTAGTTCCTTTTCCATGATCATACTTATAGTTCAAATAGAAAATTATTATAATCCTTTAAGCAGAGGAAGTATATTAAATGCAATTCTTTAAAATTTATGGTGAAATTATGCAGATAGACACAGGAAAAGAGAGGCAAGAGAAACTACCTGACTACGTACTGCGGAGCCACCTCAAGTTATTTGTCATAGGTCGACTGCAGTATAGAATACTTAGAGCAGCAAACTGACAGTCTCTAGAATTAAATGTAAATTAATAGATTTCTTAGAGACAGAAGTCCGATAATTTTTTGTAAGTTATGGTTAGTAACATACTTTCCCCTGATTTATAAGCAGGGCTAATCAAACAATAACTTGTTTTGATTATTTTAAGGCACTTGGAGAAGAATCTTCTGCAATAAATTTTGATATGTTAGGTTTTTGCATAAAAAAGGAAACATTTCATAAAAAGTGTAAAAAAAAATTAAAAATCCACCATTTCATATTATTTTCTATTTTCAAATTTTTTTTCATTTTTTGCCCCTTTCACCTCTTGTCCCTTTGAAAGGGGAGAAAACAGAAAAGCATCTGAAAAAAAAAAATTTTGAATTTTTTATATATTTTATTTTTATCTGTTAATCAAATGACAACCCCTCCCCCCCAAATAATTCCCTTTTTTTTTAAATTTCAAATAATGAAATTCTTCTGCCAGTACCCTGCACACGTCCTGTTTTTACTAATGCATTTCCACATTTGTCATTGGGTTCTAATCATCATCTTACCTCCACACAACCAATGTGAAGCTGAAGCTGAATTAATTGAGAAGTGCTGTATTTGTACATTTTTCTTTGTGTCACTTTCTATTTTTACCAAAGTTTTTGTCTTAGAATTTTTTTCTAATTGTTTTATTTTCTGACACAAATTCCTACTTGTTTTTTGCTTTTTACATATTTGAGTATAGAAGCAATTCATATGGCTTCCCATTTCCTTTTTGCTAGAGTTTACTGTACTTTGCCTTGGCACAATGTGTACATTAGAAAACACCTATCTATTCCAGAAATAAATGAGCCATCCTTACTTTGAAATAGAAGGCAATTTAATATTCAAATGACAAAAAACCCACAACCAAACAAAAAATAAATCAAAAAAACCCAGTGCCCTGGAATTGTTCAATTTACTAGTATAGTAGAATCTCCTAAAACTCCTATATCATAAATATCTTCCTGACTTCTCTAGTGTGTTCCCCTCTCCCTGTTGTTGTGGTGTTGGGTTTTTTTCCTTTCCTCCATTTCACCAATTTATTTCACCAATAAACACGTACTTTTGAAAAGTCTCATGAGGGGCTACAACAAATTTTTGGAAGTGATTTTTTTTTCCCTTTACTAGTTTTGGGTTTTTTTGGTTTTTTTTTTTTTTTTTTTTTTTTTTTTTTTTTTTTTTTTTTTTTTTTTTTTTTTTTTTTTTTTTTTTGTTGTTTTTTTTTTTTTTTTCTCATCTTTTGTAATCTGAACAAATAAACAGATAAATAAGATTGCATAAAAGCAGTCCCAGTATGATACCTTCAAACCAATACTGGTCTTGGTTTTGAAACCTACTTACCTACTATAAGTTTTCCATAGGCAAAACCACATCTACCTATAAATTACAAAGCCATTAATTAGGTAGAAGTTGTACTGTTCTTCTTATATACAATTGTGTTTCAATTTTTTTTTAAAGTTTCATTCCAAGATGTGACATAAAGCTTGGTATCTATGGAAGACATTAGCTAGGCTATGCAGCTTCTCTAAAATAAATATTGTAGCATTATAACTAGGCACACGTTGCATTTGGAATTAATTTTAAACTTCTCCTAATTATTTCAGACTGAATATTTAATGCACACAAATAACTCTGTAACATTTTCATTTAAGCTTATTGAACAGATGTAATACTATATTGTCATACTAGACAGAAGATTTAACTTGATTCATAATATAGAACTGGGTTATGTTTGTGGCAGTTAACATTTTGACAATACAAATGTATACAATTTTAATTTTTCCTATTATTATAAAGTTCTCTGTTTTTTTTTTTTTTTTTTTTTTTTTTTTTTTTTTAAAAAGAATATGGTTTTTAAATAATATAAGCAACAAACTATTTGGTGTTACTAGGAAAAGAAAAGCAGAAAATTATATTTCTCTCTAACAAATGCATAAATAATTTTAGAATTGTAATTGGCAATCAATGGAACATTTAAAAATAGAAAGAAGGTGGTGGTAACTATATACAAATGTACTGCTAGCTAACCATCAGACTAAAATATTTTAAAATGGTAATAATTCCTCATAAAGTAGTTAGGCTTAACCTCTGTTCAGCTAATTGACAGTAATCGTTCTTACAGAACAGGCCAGGATATTATCCTCTAACTCACAGATTGCCTTTATGACTGAAATAGTCAAACATAAACTTATAACCCATTTCAAAATTCTTATTTATTTCCTTGTAGCATGGAACAGACATTGCATAAGCACAATCACAATAGCTACTAAGAGGCATTTCCCACCACCTAGAATCCCCATCCCTCCTGTTCTTCAGCTTAAAATGAAATGGCAAGAGTTAGGAACTTGACATATGCCTAGTAACTTTCTGCAGAAATGTGCAGTCATGTGCTAGGTTTTCCTTCATTTGCTAAAGAGGGCAGCAAACGAACCCTATGTGAATGAAACTCTCTCAAAGTACATGTGGAAATTTGCAACATAGGAGATTTTGACGTGGGGAGGAGAAACCTGTGAACTTAAATTTTGAATACATAGAAAATTAATAGGAAGAAAAAATGTCTTTTCACTTAAAGAAAAATTTTGCTCAGCCTAATAGATTTTGTGATGTACGTTATTTAGTACTATGTGTCTACTGGTCACATCTGCCATTTACAAATCTAGTACCACCAGCGTGTGTCTGCCATCATCTTGGTATCACTTAAGTTCAGAGCACGTAACTGGAAAAAGAGAGAGAGAGGAAGTTTTATGCTCTGTTTCAGAACTGTCTATTCCAGCCTTTAACTGAGTGAACTTCTCGTGTGGCAGAAAGCTTACGGTAGAAGTCACTTTCTCATGAATGTATGACAGAGGGGTAATGATGCCTCATACACACAGGAGACCACTGTAAAAGATGAGTTTACAGAGATAAGTTATATGCTTTAGGAAAATGAGATTTGATCACTCAAGCATTTCAGGTGATGATCATGAGAACAGTTAATGAACTTGAAAAAAGGTGTTAGCTCTCCTGAGACAATTTTCTAGTGGCTGGGAAGTTGCAGAAGCAATTGTGATAAGACATAGCAAATGGGGAGTCAATTAAACTATTATCGAAAGTGTTACTATATGTTACTGTATTATAAATACAAAAATCTATTACTTAAATTTAAAAAAGAAATAAAAAAGCCCAACATATACATTTTAGATTTTCTAGTCTGAAACATAATACATATCTCATCCGTTCCCATCCAAGCAAACAATCATCACAGGAGGTTAATTATTTCTGTTAATAAAACACAGATTTCAAAGTACTGTGATATCAGGAACAACGCTGAATTCTCAGGTAATCCTGACTCATTGTGAAGACTTTTGTGACTGTCCAAAAATTTCACAAATTTTAACAGGAATTCAAAATAACTGTTTATCACAATCCTCTTAGGCATCCAATCCTCATTTTTAAAAAGAAAAATAATGTACTCCAGAAGCACAATCTATGTAACGTCTGTTGCACAACCAAGTGCATTGTTAAAAGTAACAGCCCAGGTAAACCATAACATAGGATACCCAACATTTTAGTCAGTTTACAGTATCATCTCTGTCATGGAGAAAACAGTGTAAGTACAGTAGGTGTCACTGTATGAAAAATTAAAGTCCACAGAACCTGATGTTCTTTGGATTTTCAGAGAATAACAAAATTGGGAAGTGCTAAAAACACTGCCATTGGTAAGAGCCAGCACCCTGATCCACAGTTATTTTGGTTTTATATTTGTTACGGAGCCTTTCATCTCAATTATCCTTCATCTAAAAATTTTGTATGATATACTTGAAAAGGACAAACTTATTGCACTTGCATAACAAGAGTTTAAAGTTGATTTGTTTGTTATAAAAAGACAGTTAGCCACAAATACAGTAACCTGACAAGAGTGAGTTCAAACTGCTTTCAAAACTGAAAGCAAACAATTTACATATTATTTGGCAACATAACTTCAAAAACCTGTTTGGAAAGAGTTTTTGTCTAAAATAATTTTTGCATTTTAATAATGCAATAATGCAATAATAAGTTGCATTTTAATAATGCAACTGAGAGGTGTATATATGCTAGTTAGAAGAGAACAACGCTTCATGAACGGGAAGACCTTCATTCTGAAATCACCTGAGAGTACTTGAACACATTCTCACATTGTTTTGATTACTTATAGTTAATTCAGTTCTAAAATAACTCTGTTCTTTTGTAGCCTGTATTTATGGAGTTAAACTGAATAAAGAGGCTCTTCAACAAACATTTTACTATTCTTCAGTCACAAGCTTCCTGACCTCTATAACCATGCAGCTGATGAAAATCTAATGTTGAAAATAGGAGTGCAAGATCTGACAACTATAAAGCAAATTGTTCTGCAGCTTTCCTGTATACCAACCCCCTCCCACAAACCCAAAACCCGAAGAACACAGAAATCTTCACTGGAGTAAGTCCATTACAAAGCATGCATATAATTTGTTGCATTTAATCCATACAGCTACAAGTTTTAACTTCAGCAAGCTATATTCAGATTAGAAAATGAGAGCTGGTATCTAGTTGTGATGCAGATGGTGTCATCATAATCTAAGATTCACATAAACTGAATGTTCTAAAATAATTTCTCTTTAACATGAGAGAAGAGTGTGGCTTTCAAGGAGAACAAAAAACCTCACACTAATTAAAAGTGTATGAAAAGGAAAAAAAATAAAAATCTTGATTTCATCAATGATGGTGTAAATTTGAAACAGGAATGTATTCTCAGCAATTTCAGGAATTGCTTTGTCACCAATTATTTAAAATATTAATAATCAAATTAAAGAGTACAGAAAATATTCTATGTTATCAAACAACTAATAGATGGCAAGACTGCAAAGTCTTCTCCATTTATAACAGAAATGTCATGCTTCAAATGCATGCCAGCATCATGCCGGTGAAACCAGATGCAGCTCTTCACAGAGAAGCCTCTTCCACCTCGCACCCTGCAGAGGCCTACATTCCTCTATGTTCCTAGGATGTCTTCTTTGAAGCTGTGTCTCAGCCATGAAAGAAAATACCTATATTAGAAGAATGAGAGTAAAACAACTATCTATCATCACCACCAACCTATCATCATGGTTGCTTCGGACAGTTTAATTGTCAAACTGCTGCAAAAGCGAAGACAAAACGTGAGGAGTTTTTTGAGTTTACTTGACAAAGTAACAGTGAGATAAGGAGCAAGGCAGCTGTGTACAGTTGCTGAAGACATTGTCTGCCAAAGAAGAGTTCTTTAAGTCCATGTATGGAAAGGAAAACGCCTATTAGTCCAAGCAGCATGACAACTAACAATCCTGTCCGAGGCTTGCTTAAGATACAGAGAAGCTCAAAGGCACTTGAGAGATGCGGTACCTTTTCTTCCATGTTATCTAGAATCCAGAAGTATTGATTTCCTGCTTTTCTGGTCAAATACCACTTTCTTTTCCTACTATGCTGAACTGGAGTGCCTGGCCAGTCTTTCAGTTAAGTTATATCTTGTCTAGAAAATGTTCCTATTCTTTTCCTATTTTTAAATTTCTCACTTTTACAGCATCCCAGGTTACCTAATGCAACCATAGTTTCCTCCAAAATGAGAAGCTGCAGCTTACTCAAAACGTTGCATATTCTATTCATACATGGACTATATTACATATTAATAACATTTCTTATAGTTGCACTCTCAGCGTGAAAGACATCTTTGCACTTGTAAGATGGTTCCTGTGACAAAGGCACTTACATTCTAAGGACAGAGAAGGAGAAATGAAGGGAAAAATTAAAAAAAAAAGAAAGAATGGGATTAAAAAGAAATAGAAATTTACTAGACTGAATGCCTGCAAGCTTACAGAATCAAAGAAACGGGTCCTTAGAGGGCCCTGAAATATGATCAGAGTAGAAGCCTTGCATACAAGCCGTGGGATCAGATGCAATGCATAAGGAGCCGTGTGAGTGAAGACACGGGGCGATTCTGTGAGAAACTGACAAACAAGCAGTCAAGGGTGGAATTCTTAGAACTGAAGACGGGAACTCTTTACACGTGGCTGAGCAAAAGTAAATAAACTGACAGGATCTAAAAGTTTTTATACGTGTTTTTCAAAAATAATACTGTTATGGAAAAATATAAATACATAAATATAGGGAAAAAATTATGAGGAACGTAATATACTTTTCTTTTTCACAGCTTTTACCTACTTGAACAGGAATGAAATAGGAAATAGTGTTATTTCTTTAATAGTAATATTGTTTATCTGATTTGCTAATAGTTTTTTTTTATTAATTAATTTTATTTTTCCTTATAAATTTGATAAGGAAAACCACAGAATTTAAAAGAAAGCATGCTGTTCAATAAGCATTTGGCACAATTTGAACATATATTATGCATTTGAAAATAAACCTACAATCAGAGACTCTGCTTTGAATAACAAGATGAAAATTTTAGTTAGCTATTTTTGTAAGCTTGAAACAGATTTGATTTAGTGTTTGGATCTACGTGCCAAGGCTTGAAAATTCATTTTCACATCCTCGTATTATCTTAAATTATTTGACAAGCAAGCCCCATATGTTCAGACTTGGCACATAGTGCCTTTTTAGGACTCTCTTTTTTAATATATCATTTTAATTTAAAAAAGCATATTCTCATAGAACTCTTTGATTGGACTTCCTGTCCATGTTGACATACAACTGCAGCACCACCAGAAGAGCTTATGTATTAAATATTTTATAGTCTTGTTGTCTTAATTTGTCTGTACTTAATTCTAGCCAAAGGTAAGAATAAGAAGTCATTATCAGGTAATGGTACATAACAAATTTCAGGTGGTTCATGGATCCCATTCCAAAAGCACCTGCTGAAGCCTCCTGAGGTAGCATCTGCTTCCTCATGTTTTCACAGTACCTAGCTCGAGGGTGCACAGTTTAAAGGCATACAGTAATGAATCTATTTATAACAAAAGCTATCTTATTTTCCTGTTCTAGTCTATTAAGCTCTGTATTTCTTTCTTCAGAAATAAATTAAACATCTGATTTGCAGAGGGCTAGTTATCTCCTATTAGTTGCCTCTCAATCACTGAAAGAACAGTAAAAAAATGCTTGTGTCTTAGATTGATATGCCCGAATCAAATCATACTCAACTCTTTGTTTTATGTGGTTGATCTAAAGATAGACACCCAGCAATCACATCGCTCTTTCTAACTTGTCTGAAATAAACTATGATGAAGAACCAGCCAGTCAAGATAAAATTTGTGATTTTTCACACAAGATACTGGGTTAGACTACAGGCAATGTCCTACAAAGAACATCAATATTAAGTGCTAATTGGTATAAAAGGCAAGGTTTTGGCAGCAGTGGAGGGGGGAATGTAAAGAAGGCCTCTGTAGAAGGTTGTCAAGGCTGCTCCCATGCTGAACAGCCTGTTAGAACAGACCCACCACAGGACACAGCTGAACCCATCCGCCAAGCTTGTGGCTCCTCAGTGAAAACATATTTAAGAAAGATGAAAAAACATCGAGAGGAAGGGAGAAACAGAACAGGGGAATAGGGGAAGAATAAAGTGAACAAGGGAAAAAGGTCAGAGTAGTAGAAGGTGCTCCACGGCAGAACTCAGAGCTGGTAACATCCCTGAAGGGACTAAGGGCCATGGCCAAGCTTATGCTGGCAAAAGGACACCCTGAAGGGACTGCAGCCCATGAAGGACCTATGCTGGAGCAGAAGAGACAAGTGACAAGGAAAAAGCAGCAGACAGAAATTGTTATGCCCGTTATGCCCTGATCCCGTTCCTGTGCCACTGCGGTGGTGTGCTCCCCAGATCTCCCCCCCCACCCCCGCCCCAATGTAAGTAATAACCACCAGTGGGAGTTGTGATGGCTGCATTCAGCTTAAGTAGGACTTTGGGGAGATAGATAGCAACACAGCAGCCAAGGGCTGTCTGGAGCAGAGACCCAGATGTCTTGCTGGTGTACAAATATGACTACAGGTCAATCATCTAACTTTAAAAATAGTGGACAGCCCAGAGCACATTGAGCTCTCCTGCACAGCAGCAGGCTGTATACCAGGATCTCCCCTTAAGCAGGCACAGCTCTCAAGGTTACTTCTCAAGGTTGAGACAATCCTTATCTTGTCAGATACTTGGTAAGTGAATTGGGAATTAGTGCGCTGAAACTTTGAAATCTTAGCTAAGTGATATAAAGGATTCATTACACATATATAATCCTTTAGACATAAACTGTTGGCCAAGTCTAGGACTAGGACTGCATCCAGCCATACCTAGACTCCTCTCTGAGAAGGAGTTTAGAAAACAAGGGGGTCTATTCTGAACCTCATGACTCAACCGGAGGGTCTCCCTGACAGTTTTGTCTGACCTTGTCCTCTACGCAGTAAATAATCAAGCTTACCTTGTCATTGAATCTTGATAAACCACTGTCACATTCACCATGAACTTCGTTAACTCACTGTTTCATAGCAATAAAAAATACCATTGCTTCTCTCTTGTGAGTGAAATACATCACTCCTTCCATTACAGCCACCATCACCAAAGGGACTGCATGAAACCTATGGCAATACAAGCAGAGTGGAGACTAGGATGGGGGAGTAGAGGTGTCTGGAGTGGTGCTGGTCTGGGAAAGGAAAAGAAAAGGTAGCTTCCTACGTGTTTAGATGTTCACCACCTTTGTTTCCCTATATTTCAATCAGTAATTAAATGTTTAGGTTATGTTAATTAGCAATAAATTAAGTTAAATTCCCCCTCATTAGCTGCGTGGATGCTTGGCTGCTAGCCAGGGCCAACCCACTACAAAAGTCAAAGAAAACCAAGTATTTTCACTACTATCTTCTTTTTTTTTTATCCTAGATGTAAATACTTATTTTAAGGTAGAACTTTTTTCTTTTGAAAGTGAAAGATAATTGATTAGACACTGAATTAAGATACTAATAGTCTCTGGAGAATCCAAGTCCCTTTATGTATGTAGCAAATGCAGAAAAAAAAAGATAATATTCTCACTGAATTTTCTGCAGTCCTACAGACCCCTAAAATAAAGCTTCAGCCTCAAATTCTGAACCTCTTCTGAGTAGAGAGTGACAGTGAAGATGGGTTTCATGGTGGTCTTTGTAATATAAATGCTCTTCAGTCAAAAGGAGGTGTAGGTTACGCAACTAAACTTCACTGTGACTTGGGAAGAAGGGGTATGTGAGTGAGATCAGAAAATCTGTTTTATATAGCATAGAGAATTTCTAATTTTGTAATTTCCATATCTGCAGTGGAACATACAATCAGTGAATTGATGTTGATTACACTGTGTTTGTAAGTATCTTATCCCAAGTAACAAGTGATAAGACATAAGGAAATGACCTCAAGTTGTGCCAAGGGGGGGTAGATTGGATATTATGAAAAATTTCTTCACTGAAAAGTTTATCAAGCATTGAAACAGGCTGCCCAGGGAAGTGGTAGAGTTGCCATCCCTGGAGGTATTTAAAAGACGAGTAGATGTGGCACTTAGGGACATGGTTTAATGGTGAACTTAGTAGTGTTAAGCTTATGGTTGGACTTGATGGTCTTAAAGGTCTTTTCCAACCTAAATGATTCTATGATTTCATGTTTCTTTTTTAAAATTGACAATTTATATTTTTTTTTTTCAGAATCATTAATTGTCAATTTATATCTGCAGATTTTTTTTTTTTCGTTTTAGAGGAAGTGTGCTCATCTATTTTTCTGTAGCCAGATGAAAATGAAAATAAAAGTCCTTATAGAACAACCCCCAAAGCCAGCAGTGAAAATTACTGTCACCTTTTCCACATAGATAGCCAAAACAAATTAAATATTTGAAATTTAGTGTGTTAATAGTGTTCATTTTGACAAAGACTATGATTGAAAAAGGAATTGATTAAATAACAATGACACAGGGGACCAGAACTTGATGTAAACTCATTAGGCACTGACTGAGATTCCCTTTAGCACCTACTAAGGAAACCCAGCTGCTTCTGCACCTCAAAATAGTAATTTTCTCTGCTCAGTCTGGCAGGTAGAGCAGCTGCTCAAGGACAGTAGTTTCCCTAGGAGAAATTTGATTAAGGAAAGACATATGACCCTATATAACCAAAAACATTCACTGAAGTGTGATCAACAAAGTCTGCCAAAAATTAACACAAAATCGTTATGCAACTTTATACTGTACATTATTCCCTTAATGATAACATTTAAAGCAAAATATAACCTCTTTCCCTTGTCCAGATCCAGCATTTCACTGTAAAATAAATATATGTCTGTTTACAACAAGCATTTATGTTCATTCAAGTATTAGGAGAAACAAATCAAACTTACTATTATCTGCATTTCTGTGGAAAGCCTAGCCTACAATATTTGATGACTGTTGTTGAAATGACAATGCCATTCAGTGTGCTTTGTTATGGCTATTAATCTCCCTACAAACAGTGGCAACTCAAAATTAAGGCTGCACTAATAAGAGTTTAAGTATGCATACTTGTAATTAGAAAAAAAATATCTTAAATGTACTCCATGGCCTGAATGTCATGCATAACAGAAGTGAACTGTATTTAACAAAATCTACTTTAAGGCATACAATATGTTTGAAATTTAATTATATTTGATTGCCTTGAAAATACTCCATCTGTTTTCTGGTTTCTGAACCTGACTTTTCAGAACTATAGATCTATTCTCTGTTAATTCATAAAAGTGATCCAGCAAGCAGGTGCCAGTAAGTTAGCCGAGTTCAGTGTTTGTTGACTATGATTCTTCTCTATTGGGGTTTGATGGGGTTTAGGAGACAACACCTTATCAGCCAGATATATTTATTCCATACTCACTGGAGCTCGTGGATGAAAGTCCACTAAATTTGCAGGTCATTCTCCTTTTTCCACAGTGTACATAAAAGAATAGATGAATTGGGTTATAATCATGACTCTAAGGTATCTACTATCAGTCTTTGCATTGACAAAATAAAATTTACTCATAGTCGATAACTGGGCTACGACTATCATACTTTTCACATCAGCTTTCAACTATAAACTGACTCTTGCTAAAGTTATCATGGAAATGAGAGCTTTCACTTATGTCATCTTAAATGTCTCTTGTCATCTTGTCAGCAAGGTTTTCTGGCTTTTGTGTGGGTAGTGGACTGGATATGATGATGAATATTTGAGTATATGCTAAGAATGCCAACCTGATGATTTAAATCTTGGGATAAGCAAAGATGAACAAAGATGATATGAATCACAAGTCAATTGTGATAAACTGAGGAAAACACTGGTGGATCATCAGTAATAACTTCATTTTTACCATACCACATTGACTATATGATTATTTTCTTCACTTAAGACTACAGCAAAGAGCTGCACTTGGGTAGAACAAAAATCTGTATAGCTTGTTTCTTGTCTCTTGCACAGGCAAATTGTAAATGCTTAAAAAAGAGCCCAGAAATAGAGCTCATTTTGTTATCCCAGCTTTCAGAGACAGGCAGCTGAGGAACAGCCTGAGCTGTCCCTGAGCTGAGATGATAAACTTTGTATTTCACAGCTTTCAATGGATTTCTTGATTTAGGAAAATATTTTTTATCCCTCTTGAAGTCCTTCCTAAAAAGACAGGAAGATTTGGATATACTTTAATTCATATTTTTTTCTAATACTCCTCTGTTATTTCTTTGCAGATTCATATATGACTGTTTCTATACTAAACATCTCAGGAAAACATCAAAAATAAGGGTATCAATGTGAAAATCAAGTAGTGGGGTTTGGGGTTCAGAATAATTTCATGCCAATATAAAGAGCTGTGAAAATAAAATGAATATTCTGTCTTTACCAAGGCAGGAAGGCACAAACACACTCAGAAACTCTACACCTTTTAGATGCCCGGTTCCAGTTATGAAATTGATAAGCCTGAACAAATGATAGAGCATTCCCTGAAGAAATGACAAGCCATTTTTTTCTATACCATCTACAGGTTTTATACACTGCATTTTAAGCACTTCATTCTAAATAGCTAAGCATATAGGTTTCTGTACTGCATAGAAATTAATTTTAAACTTAAATCTAAATATGGGATGCACAACAGACAAAGTGACAAAGTAGATGAGAAGGATGTTAATTTACTAATAAAAATACGGATAAAAGGTCTGTATCAGAAACTCATCTGCTTTACTCTTAAGCATCTGCTAACGCACGCACGTTCATGAGGGCTCATACACAAAAGCTCTGCCAGTTTATGTTTCAACAGAAGCAGCTGCATTTTCCAATATTTTGTTTTAATGGTAGCCAGTAATAGGAAAAGAGGGTGAGAAATGGAGCAAGTGTGAGTAAATTGCATTTGGTCATGCTATTCAGTACTGATTACTGATTATAGTAGTAGTTACTGATTGACTTGTCTTTAGATTCATCTCATTCTTTTTCTATTTCCAGAAATATGCTATGGCAAAGTATCTCACAACTGTTAAACAGTATTTTGTTCTGTTTGTTTTAACTCTGTCAGTTATGAACTGTAAAATGCAGTGGCTAATAGTTCTTCATTCTTGTATGATTTTAAACGCAACATTTGTCTCTTTTTTGAGATTATAGATGTGGATCATATTATGGCTTTTGTAAAGATAAAATTTTACTCAGGAAATGATCTAATTCAGATACTCAGTCAGAAAATTAAAGATGTAACTTCAGTTTCCACCTTAACTATGCAGGAGACAAATCCCATCTCTTCCACTTCAAAGGAAAATTCTGTGACAGCTAGGCTGCAGAGTAGTCTTGGTGCAACACAGTCCATACACCAACCAAACAGCTAAGTTTCTCCCCTTTAATTAAGTTCACAAGTACAGTTAGACCGTTTCAGTTCAAAATCAAATGTGTAACATCTGCTGCATTTTAGACTTGACTGACTTCACATCAAAATTAACCGGGAGCTGTTGACAGTGGCTTAACTATTTATTTGATCAATGTCATATGCTATTACTGGATATAGTCTTCAGCTAAAGTAAATGTGATTGAAGACAGGAAAGAAGGCTGTCCACTTGTCTTGCCCTGGCCTTCACATCCTGCAGGAAAACCTTCCAGAGAGTAGATTAGACCAAGCTCATTGGAATGTGCTAGTTTTGGAAAACCTTTTATAAATGGGACAATGGGGTTAAGGAGAGAGCCTGCAGTAGAAAAGATAAGGACACATTTACAGCTGGAAACAAATTCAAAGCTAAGTCTCAAAAATTTTGAGAAGAATGCAGCTTTCACGGGTAACCATGACCACACATTATTTTAACATGTAGAGCCTCTAAACCATTGAAAGTTACTGTCTGGAGAGCAAGACCAGAGTACGGGTTGGAAGGTCAGACCAGGTAAGAGGAAATTTATTTTCAGACTTGTATTTAACCCACTTTACCCACAGATCTGAGCATTTCACTATTTAAAGTGTCACTTTTTTCCCATGTGTCCATTTTAGAAATCAGAAGCTTGTTGCTATATGCTTGAAAGTTGCAAGGGACATCATGACACTCGAAACCCAGTCCCAGTTAGTCACTATCCCAGCTGGATGTTACTAAGGTTCAGGGCATGGCCCAGCCTGTTGAGGTAGGTACTGCACTAGAATGAAAATGTTGGACCAGATTTATTTAGGATTATATAGGATTACTTGCATAGTGCAATCCTCTTCCAAAATCTCACATTTACTTGGGACATGCTTGAGAGACAGCTCCCATCCATGACTTGAGTGGTCTTCATCTGGTCATTGAAGAGGGTGAAACAACATAATGAAAACAATTTGCACTCCAAAAAAATAGAGCAAGAGATTCACCAAGCTAGATCATAGTTCAAGCCAAGAATGAAATGCAGACGTACCACTCAGAAGGGATAGATTTTTTTTTTTTTCTGGAAGCAAATAAGATCAGATGTAGATGTATGTGTACCATAGAAATGTCAAAGACATGTCAGATATTTAGCAGGCATAGGAAAAAAGTACTCAGTGCTGCTAACCCAAAAGTATCTCTAAGGGGATTACTTATGTTTCTATACTACACATTTATATCATAATAAATTAGTACTTTTAAGCTCAAAAGTGAAGTCTGTGGTCTGTGCAGGATTGCAAATATACTCACAAGTAATGTCAAAATGCCTACAGAACCATTTTACAAATTGTTGTCCAGGATATTCTTACAGAGGATGTTAGGAACATTACAGAATAAATCTGAGATTTACTATTAGTAAGAGTAGAACAAATGCATTCACAAATCTTTAGAATTCTGATCTTCAAATCTTTAAAATATTTTGTTTCTTCCCTGTTGCTTTGTCATTGAGATTCATATTATTCACTTAACGTTTGCATGAAAGCAACATTCTACCTAGTGGTTACATGTTCCCTTCTGTCTCTCTGAGAAAAATGTCTGTATGTGCTGAAAGAAAAAAGGGGTCTCTATGGAAAAGAGCATGTAAGATCTGTTCTCAGAGATAGTTTATCTACCCTTGCTAAATTACATCACATTGTTAGATGTCATACCAAAAGTATACTTGCTATGCATTTATGAAAAATAAAAGCCAAATTTTCTGATAGTAGGGCAACAGACTGAGGGTTGGGAATGGGACTTTGGGGGGTAAAAATTAAACCCAGTGTTTATAATCATTCTGACTTTTAACATAACTTATAATAATAACACTTTTTACTATTAAAAAGATATAAATGAAATGCAAAAGTACTTAAAACACAGATACTCAAACTAAAAATGTAAAATTAAGATTTTATAGAACAATATATTAAAGGAGTCAGAAATAGCAGAAAAGCACAGAAAAAATGTCAAAATCTTCATTAATTTTTTTTTTTGTGTTCTTTTGAAATAGTAATTTGACCTACAATTCCTGAAGAATTGTCACTCACAGATTGTTGCAGTTAACAGACTGTCACATTGAACACTATACACAGCTCAGTGAAATTGGCACTGCTCCATAATTGAGAAGTTGTTTTTTTAAGCCTCTTTCAATTATATAATATCCTCAGAGTCAATAATATAAAAGCAGCAGCTTTTCTCCTATGGAGAACTTTTATCATGTCCTAAATTAAGTAATAAGTAACAAGGTCTTGCATTTTAAAATTCTCAAAAGGCAAGTAACTGGATTAACTGTTCTTGCAGTGAGATTAGTGTGGATCAGGTCATAAAAGTGATGAATGGGCTCTAGTCTAATATTTGTGTGAACATTTTCATGGATAATCTATCTCAAATGCAAAAAGAGTACCTAGCATAAATTAGTTACTGTATGTTTGGGAGATATTATGTAGTGAAACCTGAAAAATTCTGTGTCTGCACTCATTTTTCAACAAAGCATATTTAATCAATAATTACACTTAACTAATTCTATTTATGTGAAATAGAGATTAAGAAAGGAAGTACTATATGAAACATGATATTTCATAGAATTGTAGAATCATAAAATGGTTTAGGTTGGAAGGGACCTTAAAGATCATCTAGTTTCAATGCCCCTGCCATGGGCAGGGACACCTCCCACTAAAGGAGGAATTAATGTTCACAAAAATAGGAATAAACATGCACATACATATCAGAAGTCATTTTGGGAGCTAATTCACAAACACAATCTGTAGCATTCTCAACAGTGAAGTAAGTGCTCACCCTGCTTCGGAATGTAGTGTTCATTTCTCTAATGTTGCTTTTCTGAGAAAAGTTGTAACGCACTGGTTATGTTTTCTTAAACTCTAGAGATGTGATACAAAGTATTTAATGCAGAGCCACACAGGGAATTCATCTGAAATTAGGGAATGAGGGCTGCAGTTGTAAAGTGGTTTACTGCAGATTGAGAATAACAGCATTCAAAGGGAAACCACAAGGCTGAAAAGCAAATTCTTATTCTGGGGATCTCACTAATAAGAACAAAATGTAACAAAGTGTTAATAACATCTGCCTAACCCAAAGATATGGAAAGCATCACTGATAATCAGAACAAGAAGAACTGAAGTCTGTGGGAACAGAAACGGAAATTAACTATATTAGTATAAAGTGCATGATTGCTAATAATAGAAGTATGTATGCATGGAGATTCTGAGTTGAAAAGGGCAAAGGAGGACAAAATACTGACTGTATTCATCAACTAGCAATGTAATGGAGACATGAAAAAGTCATTGAGTTTTGTAGGGCTGATCAGGCCACGCACTTGTAATAGTTAAGGAGTTGGGCTGAGGTACAAAACACAGGAGAGGCTTCATCTGGAATATTGGGAAGAATTGCTTTGACCTAGTTTTAGGTTTCTAATTGAAACATCTTCATTTTAAGAAAAGTCTACCTATGCAATTAATAGCAACAAATAAGCTTCAGAGTATGTGAACAATATTCCAAGTTATCATTTTGAATGGCCTGCTTTACAGTTTTATCATATGAGGAAACTATATTAGATTCCTCAGACAAGTAATATGGGCTATTCTTTGTTGTATACAGTATGGGTCATTGTTTTTAATACATTTATTCAGATGCAGAAAAAGGAGTGATCATGAAATTAGTCTAATTTAGATAAAAATACTAAACCAGATTTATTTACTTATCCTAGTGAAATGAAAGCTATATAGAGTTATAATTTCTCATAAATACATCACAGAGCTAAAGTGCACTGCTGGCACTAGAACGAATTAATATAAATGTTCCAGAAATAAATTTAGGAAAAACCCAGATATTTCTAACCTTCGAAATACCAATGTTGTGGAGTAGTAAGTCAGTAGAATAAGTGAGGCAAAAATGTCTTGCTAATTTTATTAGAAAGGTGAATCAATTTACAATATGGTTGCTTACGTTATCAGGAGCCTGGGTTTAGTGACATGTGGAAATGTGCAAATCCTTCCAGAATAAGGCAGATTTAACTTGTAAGACTCAGAAGGGTTTTCACATTTATTTTATTAAGAATTGAGGGGAATTCTCTTTTGTAAGTTCATGAAAGTATTTTAGCTAATGTGCTTCTTATAATTTCCCATTTCCAGAATTTCCAGGTAAATGAATTTGCACTAGGCTGATTTTTCTTTCCTAGTCACATATATATAAGCTTTCATGATAACCTTTGCTGTTCCAAGGAGGTGAAATGGAAGTACTTCCTTTCAGATAATAAATAGTTTGGATGTGTAAAAATAGTGTTAGGAATTTGTATCACTTGATCCTTTTTAAACAGTAATCATGAGAATCTTTGTCAAAACATAGTTACTAACTACTTTTAATTTACCTTTACAGCTATTTGGAATCAATCACTACTACCTATTGACATAAATAACCTCATTCTTTCAGTCAAAACACAGATANAAAAGGGCCCAGTAACCTGACATGCCATGTCAATGTTCTTATGACATCATGAATCTCTCATTTTCTCATTCTGACAATAGCTTCTTCTATTCTTTTAAGGTGTCATGAAAAATACGGTTTGTACCTGATAATTGTTTTGTTGTTTGAAAGTTTGAACATAGCCCTGCAGCAAAGGCTGCAAACTTCAGCTACTCAGAAGAAAGCACCGAAGGTACGCTTTTAAAGAGGAAGATTTATTTTACATAGACTACTCCAGGAAATATGTGCTTAGAAAAGTCTAGAAGAAATTGAAATGAAATGGAAGACTGACAAGGAACAGATCTTGTGTTATAATGGTGTAATTTTGCGTAATTTCAAAATTATAAAATATATAAAATAAAAATGTAAAATAGCATTGTCACTGTGTTTCCCCATATTATCAACATTCATCAAAGTCATGTGTTATTATTAACTAGGTATTAGGTATACTATACTGGTATGAGTGTTACTGCAGTCATGATAGTTGAAGGATGCAACGTAAGAAAAAATTATAGGAAAGGAGAACATAGTTTTTGATGCTATCTGATATGCCTAACCTCTCTCTGTAAGCTACGTATAAATCTTCGTATAGCTGAAAACAATGCATTTTGGAGAATTATGAAAAAAGAAAAGCGAGAATAGTTTTCAGACACTAAAACATCAGCTAGAGTGGGTATATAACTTAGTCATACTGCAACAAAGCTGTATCAGCCTAAAGCAGGGGTTTGAATGACTCTCTATTTCATCTGGTCCAGTAAATGTTTAAATGTTTATATGCAACAAAACCCACACGGCTTTATCCCCCAGGTAATCCAAAATGGGTGTATAAAATGTGCTTGGAAAGCAAGGTGATTTAAAAATCTCAGATTAAAAAAAATAATTAAATGAGATGTCCTACTTTCTGGGTGAGTACCTAGACATATACAACTGAACGGCAGAGAAACCACCAATAGATTTCTGAATTTAGTCTCAAATTTCCTTTGCTTTACTTTTGCAAGATAAAATTTCTTAACTGATTGCTTGGAATATATCCTCTACAACAAAAGACATTTTTAACATTTTCACTTCTATTAAAAAACAAATACTGATTCTGCTCAATTTGTTTTGATTTGAAAGGATTAATTGCATTTGCAGCTTCGACCTTAACTTGTTTGGTAACTCCATTCCTTTTCTGTTTGTAGTTTCTTCAGAAGAGTAAGGAATTCAATATGTCTAAGATTATATGAGTAAGAAGCACACAAAGAAGTCAATTTTTTTTTGTTGTTGTATTTTTATGTACCCTAATGGAAGCAGCAGTCATATTGATTATTATGACTAAATGTACTGCTTTGCCCCATCATTATTTCTTAAAATAACAAATTTGATTTTAAAATCTGTAATCTGCATTTGTAAGTATACCGTTTGGGCCCATTTTATTATCATTTGTCAAAGTCTTGACTTTCAAGTAACATGTACAATCTTTCAAATGATAAGATTCAGTTAAAGAAGAGCAAGTACTCTTCATTAGATTGATTACACTGTTACTCGGCACATTCATTCATTAGTAACATGCTGTTAATGATCCTATGCCAAAGATTACCAGTCTGTACAAAACCTACAGAGTTTTGTAATCTATATTTCTAATGTTTACATTGGACAAAATTTTGAAAATAACAGTATTTTGGACTTAGTATCTCTCACTGGTCAGTTCACCTGGCTTTTAATTCACTACTTTTTCTTTCCTGAGATCCAGTTTAAAACTTACCTGGATCTCTCTTACGGACTGAATCTATGTTAATTTGCACCATCTTGAGTCACCTTTGTTTCAACTGAATTTAGCATGTTGACTTCAGAAAGGAGTTTAGGAAAATGCATGTGGACAAGGAGATTGCAGTTGAGTCTCCTGCTCTGTTGTAAATGACCAGAGAATCACTTCTCTGTTCTAATGCAAAATAACCTCCAGCTTTTAATGGGAGTTGTGTTAATAAATTTATTATAGATGGTAAAGTACCTGCATACTATGATAAGGCAGAGGTTAGCCAAAGAATAATGGTGGAACCCACCATGTCATAACTATATGAAATAACTGTAGGTTACTGTTCTTTATTTAATGGTTCCCATTTAATTTTTTTTTTTTTCTCTCAGACAATTTACTTTTCAATCTCCTTACATTTTCTTTTTCAAGTATCTACTTTTTCACAAATGTTTGAATTTATTTACCATTATTTTTTATTTTGTTGTAATCAAATTTTTACACTAATTGTATCNTCTCAGAAACTTAGAAAATGTAGACATTACTCTTTATAGTTAAATGTTCTGATTATTTGATTTTTTTCAGCATGAGGGGAATAACTTGCTTTTTTTTGCACAAAAATTGCCTTAATTAAAATATGTCAATTTTCTCTTTATATAATGTTCATCAGGGGTGGCAGTTGGTTTGGGGGTTTTGGTTTTTTTTTGTGTTTTTGTTGGGTTGTTTTTTTTTTTTTTTTTGTTTTTTTTTTTTTTTTGTTTTTTTGTTTGTTTGTTTGTTTCTTTGTTCTGTTGAATGTATTTGGTTTGTGTTTGTTTTTTGATTACACCCCCCCTATACCATACCCCTTATGTATGACAATTTCTTCCTTCATATCAGAAGACAGGGAAGCACCGCTCAGCTTGATAATATCTGGAATGGGTGAAATATTCTTTGTCTCTTTAGTGACTATTGAAATTAATAGTTAAACTGCTGATGGTTTCTCAGGATATAAATAAAGGCAAAATTCAGAAATAGACAATAGCAAGAAATGCTTTTATAAAATAGAATTACAGTAAAGTTAGGAAGATAAACAAGAATAATGCAATTGTATTCAAAAGCACTTGAATTGTGATTCAGCCAGCAGATGGCAAGTGATGTTCAGTGAAGAAAGACAATAAGGTTTAAGACCTTACTTGTACTATGCAAATATTCTATGAATTTTTCCTCACATATTCAACTATCGAGTACACTATGCTTTTGTTACTATGACAAGAAAAAAAGGCAGTATCTTATGCACACTAGCAATCTCAAGGATAAGATGTTGAAGATGTAAAATGATTCCTTTGTAGTGAACCTGAAAGGACTTTGTTTCATTTTTACTGGATGTTCCAATCTGGGATGGATTCATTTGCTTACATTTTGGAGTATTAATCTCTATTATCTGCTTGAGTATGCTGAGGGAGATGTAATATGAAAAAAGAAAAGCACAACAATTACTGAAAACAAATGCAAAATATTGCCTATAAACTGTTACCACTGCTACAAGGAGTTATCAAAGACAGAATGCATAGCTGGAGCATGAAGTAAAAGCTGCAATAAAAATGACAAGTAGCCAGAAGTGTGGTCAAAAATACTGGGGGAAAAAGTAAGGAACAAAAGCCTTTTTACTTATTTCATCCAATGAATTCTGTTTAATTTAATGTTAGTATTAGGGAACAGCTTTTGACCCTAGCAATATAAAAATATAAAATATTTGGTAACAATGTAGCTTTAACTCTCAGTGAATTTGTTACATTGTCTAAAATCACTTTTCAGGAAAGGAAAGTGGTTTAAAGGCAAAAGTCAAAGTTTCTTCAAAAAGTACCAGCAGCTTATGTGGTACTCTGTATGTGGCCAAGAACATGTTGACTTACTCATGCATCACTCAAAGAACTTAAGAGACAGGCTTTCAAAAAATATTCCAAACAATGTCAGCCAAACATCTGAAGGAAGCATTTAGATAAAGCATGTAGTATTTTCACTAGTTCAGGGGAACACAAAAGTTTTCAGCACACTTTCCTCCACATTTGTCAACAATATAATTAATAGCTAGGGGTAAATATTTCTTCTGGCATTCTCTGCAGGATGCTTGATAGCCCTCACTTTTTCTTAAAATATGCAGTTACTCTTGGCTTCCTGAACGTGCTTACTAATAGAATGCATGTTAAAAGTGCATAAATAATTCACATTAAAATTATATGATCAATTAGCTGAATGGAATTAAGACATGAGAACATTGAAAGAAGAAAATATGCAAATTTGATTCTTTTTCATCTTTAAAATAATCTTCAGTTTTTTCCTTTGGTGACAGTAAAGCATAAATTATGATGTTGATATAACAGTAAACTGCACGGACTAGAGTCAGAAGACTTTAATTTTGTAGAGACTTGATGTTAATTGGTTTAACAATCCTGCCAAAGCAATTAAAACAGCAGTGGGTGGTTTGAGGATGATGCAGATCATTGATGCCCCATCAAACTTAATACAATTACAGACATATTTTGCCTGAGTGGATCCTGAATGAACCACCCACACAGGATAGAGATTTTAGAAAGCCTCCATTCAAGAGATTTCAGTGATAAGTGAGACACAAAAGTATTAAAGGTTGTACAGTTTTTGGTTTCTAGCATTGGACATAGGACGAAAGTTTTCACTTTAAAATAAGATTTTAAGAAAGGAAATGAGAAAGAAAGAAAGAACAAGTGCTGCTTTTTTATGACCAAAAATTAAAAAAAAAAAGAAAAAAAAAAAAAGAAAGAAAAAAAGAAAATCAAATCAACCAAACAAAATGGGTAATTTTTGCTGTATTTAAAATATTGGTGCTTCTAGATAACTAATAAAGCAAAAGCAAGCTTTTATCATTTATATTTTTGAATCATGGTTTAGTTTTCATTCATATAACTTCAGTTGTCTTTGAGTGAAGACACACAGCTTAAACTCTACCTTCAAAATTTTAAAAATTGTATTCAAATTGTGCAAAGATATCAAAGCAGAGTTATTAATACTCCTAAATCTCTACCAGCAGCTGAAGCAGAGAATCTTTCTCAGCTTCTAAGAGAACTTGCCAACAGTTTCAGTTCCTTTAGTTTCTTTATTTCCACTCTGTTCAAATAATTTAAATGAAAATGTCTTTGCAATGGCTTCAAACACTGAAGTGTAAATATTCCATTAAAATTTTGCAAAATGAAAGATCAGTTTCTAGCCTTGTACATTGTATTTTTATTCTTCAGTACCTTGCTTTAGAATCCAAATTTATGGCCTTTAACATTGTACGGAGAGAAAAAAGAATATAAAGCTTGGCTTTTGGGGCATATTTTGTCTCTAACTGTTCGATTAGTCATTCTGTCTGAGGGTCAGATTCTTATCTACTGTTTTACTGAGACAAAGATTTTGAGAGGAGTATTAGCTAGAAGTTATCTGCTCTCTCCTTTTTATGTCCCCATTGTATGGTGTTTTGTAGTGTTGCAAAAACTGCTTTGGACTGCGGCTTTACCTATCTTTTAAAGGGCAAAATTTTAATCTGAATTAAATTTTAGAATTTCAGATTTTGTTTCATGAATGTGAAAACCTCAGCATTTTCTTTCAGAAAAATAATATATAACTATAAAACTAGTGATTTGCAAAGAACTTGGGAAACTCTTATCTGGATATATTCACTATACAAAGTGAAAAGCTCGTTTCATTCAGTAATACAACCTAATTTTCCTCAATAATATTAGAGCTTTGCAACTTATCTTTTCTATTTGAAGAGAATCAAGGTAGAACTATAAGGCTAATCTGTACTGGAATCTTTATCATGCTGAAACTAATACAAGCCCTCTCACACCAGAAACTTTTTTTGTTGTTAGTTTTACGTTTTCTGACAGATTTTTGCTCTTCAAATGTGAAATATATATTTTTTTTTACAACATTTCATACCTACATAAATCACAGACAAGTAGAATCATATCATAGATTCATAGAATACCAGGTTGGAAAGGACCTCAAGGACCATCTAGTCCAAGCTTTCTTGGCATAAGCACAGTCTAGACAAGATGGCCCAGCACCCTGTCCAGCTGAATCTTAAAAGTATCCAGTGATGGGAAATCCATCACTTCCCTGTGTCCAACCGGAATGTCCCCAGGAGCAACTTGAACCCATTGTCCCTTGTCTTTTCCATGTGACTCCTTGTAAAAAGGGAGTCGCCGTCTTCTTTGTAGCCACCCTTAAATACTGGAACATGGTGATGAGGTCACCCTTAAACCTCCTTTTCTCAAGGCTGAACAAACACAATTCTCTCAGCCTTTCCTTATACGGCAGCCTTCCCAATCCTTTGATCATCTTTGTGGCCCTTCTCTGGACCCTCTCCAGCCCCTCCACATCTTTTTTGTATAGCAGAGACCAAAACTGAACACAGTATTCCAGGTGTGGCCTGACAAACACTGAGTAGAGTGGGACAATAACTTCTTTATCTCTGCTGGTGATGGCCTCGTTGATGCTACCCAGTATCCTGTTGACTTCCTTTGCTGCTGCAGCACACTGTTCACTCGTATTGAGCTTGTTGTCCACCAGGACCTGCAGGTCCTTTTCCACAAAGCTGCTGCCTATACACTTGTCCTTGTTGAACTTTGTAAGGTTCTTGTTAGCCCACTCTTCCAGCATATCCAGGTCTTGCTGCAGGGTAGTTCTAACTTCTAAAGTGTCTACATCCCCACTGAATTTGCTATCAGGGTACATTTCATCCCATGATCCAGACCACTTATGAAGATATTAAATAGTGTTGGGCCCAATATCAGTCCCAGGGGGATCCCAGTTGTGACAGGTTGCCAGTTTGAAAAGAAGCTATTTACTACCACCCTCTGATTGCAGCCTGTCATCCAGTTCCCCATGCACTGCACAGACCACTTTTCTAGACCATAATGCATCAGTTTCTACAGGAGCAGGCTGTGGGGAACTGTGTCAAAAGCCTTGGAGAAATCCAGGAAAACAATGTCCACTACTTGCCCCACATCAACTGGTCAGGTTACTTTGTTGTAGAAGGCAATCGGGTTTGTCAAGCATGATTTTGCCTTTGGTGAATCCGTGCTGGCTTTTCCTAACCATGTGCTTCATTTGACTTGTGACAGCTCCTAGGAGGATTCATTCCAGAACTTTCCCAGGGACTGAAGTAAAACTGATGGGCCTAAGATTTCCAGGATCCTCCTTCAAGCCCTTCTTTTAGATGGGGTGACATTAGTCGCATTCTAGTCTTCTGGGACATCCCCCGATGACCGTGACTTCTCAAAGGTTATAGAGAGTGGCTTTGTAATGATGTTAGCCAGCTCTCTTAACAGCCTCAGGTGCATAACATCAGGACTCATTGATTTGTAGGGGTCAAGCTCTTGTAGTATTTTGCATACTAACGCGTCCTTCAGAGACAGTGGGTCTGTGTTTGCATCAACCTGGATTTTTTTCCCCAAGACATGGGGCCCAACAGTGCTGGTAAAGACAGAGGTGAAAGAACTGTTGAGAACCTATGCCTTTTCAGCATTGTTGATGACTAATTCACCTCTTCTGTTTAACAGTGAACCAGTATTTTCCTTCTGCTTCTACTTGTTTTTTACGTGCCTGAAGAACCCTTGTAGTTTTTGACATCTCTGGCCAATTTCAATTCAAGCTGAGCTTTTGGTTTTCTAACTGCATCTCTGCACACCCTGGCAATGCTTTTTTTAGTTCTCAATGGGTATTTGTCTGCTTTTCCACCTCTGGTACTCTTCTTTTTTTGGTTTTGAGCAGACTCAGAATCTCGCAGTTAAGATAAGGGGGTGTCTTGCTCCGCCNCAGTGAACCAGTATTTTCCTTCTGCTTCTACTTGTTTTTTACGTGCCTGAAGAACCCTTGTAGTTTTTGACATCTCTGGCCAATTTCAATTCAAGCTGAGCTTTTGGTTTTCTAACTGCATCTCTGCACACCCTGGCAATGCTTTTTTTAGTTCTCAATGGGTATTTGTCTGCTTTTCCACCTCTGGTACTCTTCTTTTTTTGGTTTTGAGCAGACTCAGAATCTCGCAGTTAAGATAAGGGGGTGTCTTGCTCCGCCTACTGCCTGTCCTGGTTTGAGGTAAAACAAAAACAATTTTCTGTTCAGGAATTTTTCTATTCAGCTAAGTGTCTTCTAACTAACTGAACTCTGAAATTAACAGCATGTTATCGAGGCACTGTTCATTCTCAGAGTGATAAGACCTGATTATGACGAGGAACGGTATGCAGAGAGGCTCTTGGTTCCACTTACTGCTGTACTGCTATAAAAAGCAGGGTCAGCTAACTTTGTTATTTGCCCCACTGGAGGGTCAGAAGCGGAAAAGCATAGAGGAGTCGCCCCTGTAGGGAGGAGCGGACAGGACAGGTGTCCCAAAACTGACCAATGGGATGTTCCGTCCCATCTGCATAACACAGTGCAAAAGCTGAGGGATGAAAGGGTCAGTACTCTTTCTTGAATGGCTGGCATCCAAGGAGGACTCTATCTACTCGACTGCCTTTGATCCTGACCCATGCATTCTTGAATCTAG
>VXBH01003485.1:319585-329955 GCA_013400035.1 Rynchops niger | reverse complement strand
TTATAAACACAGTAAGGCTCTTTTGTTTTCAATAAAAATGGTTAGTGTCCTGATACGATTTACGCTATGTGTCACATTTCTCTTAGCTGATTTTTTTCTGGGAAAGGGAGGAACTGCAATAGGATTTGCAGATGTACTGTGTTCCACAATTTTAAATGTAGACAAAGTTCACTGGGAACTTACGAATTTCAAAACCTCATGGGAGGAAGAAGAAGACATATGACAAAAAGAAGTAAAATAATTCACAGGATAGGTAGTGTATTTTCACTAAAGTAGCCACTACTAAAGCATCCCGCTCAGAAAAGAAAAAAATAAAATATATAAAAAAAAAATCCTCTGCAACACAAATTCTGCATTTGGAAACAATTTGGCCTGTTTGCAAAGTGAAACTGGTTGAAGACTTCACACAGAAACTTGAACGAGTAAAAGAATTTCTATTTTTGCCGAAATCTGTCAAATTCTGCAAATTGCAATAATCTAGAAAGGTGTTCAGCAAACTACAGGGACAAGCCAAGACTCCTTCCACGCGGCAGGATATCGCTCCCGTCGCACAGACAGTGGGAAGAGGCTGTGTTTGCTTTGCCAAGTTCTCCGAGCTTTGTGGCCAACCCGAAACCTAAATGGAGTGTTTATGGGTTTCTCTAATTCAAATGTAACGTCTCATTTTTGCACTTCTCTGGTAACTGAAACTGTATATGTGAACTTAGCGCGCAAGAAATTTGCTCTACTTACAGGAGAACGGAGCCNCCTCTAGTCTAAATTCTTGAAGATTGCAAAGCAACGATTTAAATTGACATATATAATGAATAAATGTATTCCTACATCATCATTATCTAATCCCTTCTACTTCCTTCAATTTTGCATACTTTGCAGTCTTTAATGTCTCGTCAAGTTGCACTTAAATGACAAAGCAATGGCAGACANGAACGAGTAAAAGAATTTCTATTTTTGCCGAAATCTGTCAAATTCTGCAAATTGCAATAATCTAGAAAGGTGTTCAGCAAACTACAGGGACAAGCCAAGACTCCTTCCACGCGGCAGGATATCGCTCCCGTCGCACAGACAGTGGGAAGAGGCTGTGTTTGCTTTGCCAAGTTCTCCGAGCTTTGTGGCCAACCCGAAACCTAAATGGAGTGTTTATGGGTTTCTCTAATTCAAATGTAACGTCTCATTTTTGCACTTCTCTGGTAACTGAAACTGTATATGTGAACTTAGCGCGCAAGAAATTTGCTCTACTTACAGGAGAACGGAGCCTGCTGAAACGCCTGCAAAACAGGCAGCAACACTGCCTGTTACCCCTCCCTGCTCCAGGGATGCGAATTTTGGGGGAAGAAGGTAGATGGGCATTTTGTGTTCAGCTGGACTGTGTGAAAACTCAGCTGGGCTGGCTCTACCCCCTTGCTCCGCGATTTTTCACACCTGGCCGGTAAAGCTACAGCTTCACATTGGAGGCATTGTCAGCTAGATTGTGGCTTATGTGTGACGCGCAGGAGGAAGCCTTATCGAGCCNTTCTTAGTCCTAATAAGGGGGATCGAGTTAGCTTGTGGACAGTAACTACTCTCTACATCTTAATTTACTTAATATTTCTTTCACCCTCCTGTCATTGCTAACTAATTCAGATACTTACTTTCTTTTATCTTACTGATCACCAAAGCTAATTAATTCTTGTCTGCTCATGGTGCTATTGAGAGCAAAGGAATGTGCGCCAATTCCTGTCACCAAGGAGTTAAAAACTCCTCAGCCTTCACTCTGGAAGGATTGCTCCTATGCCCTTTTAGACAATGACAAGCTGTTAAGTGTAAAACTAATTAACATTTCAAAAACTAGTGTTAATCAGTAGTGCTCAGATTCATTGGGAGCCCTGTTCTGTCGAGTTTTTCCACTTGTTCTTTTTATACCGTAACTTCCAAATTATTGTGCTAATTTTAGCCGTTGTTTACTGGATCGAGAACAGAGTGAAACATTACAAGACTAAAGTCGCTAGAAATACATCACTGGTATGTTTTTTAATATCTCCCCTAAAATCTGGCCTTTATTCTGCTGTTCCTCCTCCTTCCCTCCCCCATCGTTCTGTTGAGTGGCAGACCTGATTCTCAGTCGTTTTTACTGATGTACTAAAGGACGCGTTATATTTATATAAGATAACACCTGATCTCCACCATATCTCAGGACAATGCTGGTGAAATCTAAATTAGACCCCTCCTAAAGGCCTGTCCATGCCATTTTGGTTTTTCTTTACGTTGAAGAGAATATAAAAGTTTATTTTCTATGTTTGCCATTTTGATTTTGAAAGCAGAACAATCATCATCATTTCACCATATAGAAACTGGGGGATATTTTCGGTTTTAAAGAAACTAGCTTGCTTGAGCCTACTGTTGAATGCAAGTTCTAATATGCAGTTGAACGTGATCTAGTTGCTGAAGCATTTTAGCTCCTGTTGAAACAGATCGTAATGGAGAACTGTCAATAATTTATAAATGCAAAACTGTTCTCACGATCCGGATGATAACGGTAGACAGATAGATATTAGTGGCAAATGAAGAAAGGGGGGAGGGAGGGTGCTAGGAAAGTCTTCAAAACTGAGCATGTGAGTGATCCATCTTTGCATTAGGAGCACCAAAAGAGGAGGTGACAACACAGCGGAGCGGTGTGGTCTGCTTTCACCAGCTTCAGGTTGGAAAGAGTGCAATGTGTACTCAACTCTGTTGTTGTGGACAAAAAAATTGCTGTGAGGAAAGTGTCATGTATTTTCTCATATTTCAGTAATTCACAGCTGAAACTTGAAAAGTGATGATCGAGTTCCTCTAAAGCATTGTTGCTATCAACTCGGTAAAAGAATACTGAAGTTTACAATGAATGTACGCAAGTTTTAAAGCAATGTGACTGAGATAGCTTTGACAGCAGAACAAAGTTGTCAAGTTAACTAAAATACAGATTTACTAAGATTCAGAGGTGGCCCAGCTGCATTGTTAAGAGGAACAGGATGGAGAAGAGAGAGCAAGTACAGACGAGAGGACCTGCCTCCAAAATCTCCAAAACCCCTCCTAAGGTCTGGTTCTCTGTCTCCCCCACATGCCCCTCCAGCCTCAGCTGTCGCATGCATTCACTGAAGCGCTGAATGCATTGGCCTGTGGAGGAAACAGAGACTTAGTTTATCTCCAGACTAATGGAGCAAGATTCCTACTTGAGATGTTATACACCGAGGGGACATAATAGACAGATGTGACTAGCAGAACCTCAGAATTTGATAGGGTTGGGTATCTTTCTGCTGCAAAGCCAAGGACCCTATTGGACCATGCCACCCTAGGGGAATCCCAGAGTTTCTCAAACTGTGTGGAGTGGAACAGCTCTGTAAGGATTATGTGGGACCACACATCACCTTAGACACCTGCAACACAACTTGCATTGTGATCTGGGGCCATGAGGGAGCCTGGGGAGAGAAGAGCAACCTTGGATAACACGCTTATCATGCTGGCTTGAAGTTAACAATATTCTTCATTCTTCTAAATGCTGGGGTTCACCTCAGACATAATCGCGTCATTCACATTATTCCCATTAGTCTTACAGTCTTAACCTTAAGCCTTTTAAACTTAGGTCTTTAAATTCTATTGCATCCTGTCTGCGTAATGGTCCTTGACAGAAATGTTATGGCATAGGCAGTAGGCCTAAAGGGAGACTGGTATTTATATGGACGTCTGATGAAAAATAAGTCGTGCTCAATGAATTTGGTTTGACTATTCAGTTTTAATTTGGAAGCCCTATAATATCATACTGAGCTCTGTCGTGTCGCTGATTCAAGTGTATCGCAAGGCAGACTCTCGGTATTCTTGTGGCATCATTGACGTGACACTCTGAAAAACCATGTCAGTCCGTTGCATTTCAATATCCACTTTTTTGCCTACTACTTGGTATTAAAACATATTTCTCAAAGGAATTAATGGCACTATAAATGCGTCCCAGTCCCAAATTATTTTTTTAAAGCTAAAAAATTCCATCACGAGTCAATAGCAGACAATTGCACTTTAAAACAAGTTCATACTCCCTGCTTGAATAAAAGAGTTACACACCTTACTTCCAGGACCTGGACCCTGTGATACCTTTGTCTTCTCTATAGGTATTAGATTCAATATAGCACATTTTAGTCCTTTAAAATTTAATAAGTGTTTTAACAAGCACTAGTGAAAAATTCTGTTTTGCCATCAGAATACGATGTCCTAACTTGATGAAACTGATGAAATTTCAGCTGGCTTGAAGAGGAACTGCTTGAGGAATTTTGTCTAAAATTCAAGACGTGAGGATTCTTACTGAGGCTGTTTTCTCCTGACATATTACAATGAAGTTTTCAAACTTGAGATTCCTCTGCAGTTCCAGTGGAACTGTGCTTCAATTTCATTCTAAGTGCACATCCAGGTGATTGCGATTATTGTCCACATGTTTGCCGAAAGAGCGATTTAAAGAAACACACATGTATAATATACAGCAACCATGTAATATTGTCTCAGCAACAATAAGGTTTTCCCAAAATTCATATTCAGCAAAGTCTATATAAAACAATTCCTTGAATACACTGAAGTTTAGTATTGGGGACTAATTCTGGGACATTTACCTTTTAATTTGTTCTACAAAAAAATAAAGTGTCAGAGAGATTTTTCTCCTATCGACATGTTTTGAATGGGTTAACTGGAGTGATTTTTCCCTGCATCTGAAAACAATTGTCCCTTGCATGTCTGTCTTCACCCTTTTCTGCCTTGAAGTACAAGCATGACCCATGAAGCCTCCAGCAAATGCAAAGAAAAGGGGCATTGTTGCGCAGGCACCCTAGATGATGGTACAGACATTTCTTTTCAGTGGATCACTGGCTCCACTTCTGCCTCACCGGGATGCAAAAACATTTCAGACTGAGGACCCACATTAGTTTTGCTCTTTTCCATCTGTCCTATGGCAAAAGTTAAGCTCAGACATCACGATTTTCAAGAACGTTCTGTGTTATACCCAGGATCAGAAAGATCGGAAGAACAAATTATTTACCTAAATTTTCCACATATTGACAGCCACTTGGATGAAAATGGGCCTTCATTCTTGGTGCTCTGGAAAGCTGTAGGACCCTGGATCCAACAAAGCAATCTAAAAAATATTGCTGGTCTGAAATCTTGATTTTGACGTTAAGGGTACTTTTAAAAAAATAAAGAGTGTAGGCAAAGCTGTAGTAGTGATAAGCTCAATATCTACTGATGAAGTTTTCATGTTCAACAGTTTGCTTAGCAAAATGTCACTTTTTATCGGTGAATTTCACCAAACGCTGCAAACCACAGGCCTTTAAAAGAAAACATGTAAGAGAGAGAGTTAAAAAAACCCTTCCTGTTGCTGGGATCTTTCAGGTCTGTGCTAATCCCACGCGCACGGGATCAGCCCAGCAGCGTGCACGTACGGCAAGGGGGACTTTCTCCGTGCTTCAGCCACCACGGCTGTTCGTCACAAACCCGCCACCGCAACACGGTGTTCTCCCCAGAGATCTCCAAATCCAGCAAGCGTCCTTCTCTTGGAGAATTACTGAAGAATTGGGCACAAATGAAAAAAAAAAACACTCCATGCATACAGTAGTTCATTATGCATGAGCTCCTTCGGACTTCTCCTCCCTCTAAATATAGCCCTGACTTGTCAGATTTTAACTCCCCGTAGGCAGCGCTGCACGGAGCTGGGTGAACGAGTGGCGTGGATTTGCTGAAGACACTTGAAGATGCTGACACTTGTGCATCCCCAGGAGCACGAGAGGCCAGAGAGGCTGTTCACGCTGCTCGAGAGGAAAGCAACACCTTTTCTCTGCAGCCGTAGGTGCACTTCAATGCCATTAAACCCAGGATTATTCGCACTATGGGAGCGTTCCTGACCTCTGCAGGCAGTTTAAACTTTCAGGTTTACCCTTTCTTTTTTCCCCAACAAAGTTCTTACAGTCATAATTTTTCCTCGGTGAGCTTCTTTGAGAAAAACGTAATACTTTTATGTGCGTTATGGGGATGAGGTGAAGTATATGTCAGCAATTTTGTGTAAATAATTGATTTTATTGTCTTTAGCAAGTGAAAATCCATATGTCTGTCCTTTTCACCGAGATATGTTTCATTAACGGTGATACTGTAAACCACAGTGTCATGAAGTTTTTGCTAGGCACTGTTTTTTAGAGAAGAATTCTGTGAATTGTGTCGACAGCTTTGTTTATCCATTTTTATCCTCTCTTTTTAGGCAAGATAGAAGGGGCATAATGCTTCCTGGTGCCCAAGCCAACCTCCTCATTCAAAGAATGCTCTTGCGGGTGGGGGAGATCCAGGTTTTACACTCCTGAACCTCTTCTGAGCTCTCGAAAGATGACTCTGCTAGATCTCATTGCAGATGTTAGACCTCAGTAATTAAGCCGATGCCTCTCTCTTGCTTCGTGAATGTGTGAAATTCATGTTCATAAACTTTGGTGGCTGATTTCACAAGCTCTAAACCTCGCTGGCAGGTCCTGAGGTTCTGCTACCCGCCTGGCACTCGCATCTTCTTCTCATGAAGCCAGTGTTGCAGACCCCCATCCGTGTTGCCCACTCCCCTTCTGCCTGGTCCAGCGTCTGAGCCAACCACTCCGGGCACCCGAGGGGTGAACTTGGCAGTTCTGCAGCCCAGATGCTGAGCCGTAGCATAAAATTTTCCAGCAGCATCATCTGGGTGTTCGCTTGGCCTTTTGTCTGGCGTACACTGACTGTCATGATGGCTGTAGGAAGTCTGCGAGGCTGGCAAGAGGGAGTGCTCTGGTGGTTGGTCTGTGTGGCACTAGTGAATGTATTTTACTTATTCATTCCCATTTAAGTGTCATGAATTTATCCCCTGCTACATGTCTGAATAAAGGTCCTAAGAATATTCTCTTTCGAGACCTTTGTACGGTATGGGACACTTACCATCACGTTTCTTCCCATGCTCCCTCTGCACGTTCTCTACGTTTACCCTCACTAGCCTCCCTCTTCCACTGATGTTTCCGTACTCTTTCTGTAATGAAATTATTTTGTGGTTAGCCGACAAGTTCATAAAACGTTTCTCTGCGACGAGAGGCCTCTTGCTTCTTTCAGTTTCAGGGCCTAATTTTAGACCCAGACCATCACAATCCAATTCATATCTCACATTCCATATTCATGGTTTGATTCAAAGAACAAGATTATTATAGTCAAACCAGTAAGTTCTTTGTCTTTTAATCAGAATACTAAGACGGCATGGATTTCTGTTTTCAATATAGCTCTCAGGAAATCAGAAATACCTATTTACTTTATGGCCTCTCCCAAACAAGACCATATGAAGCAGGTTGGAAAAGTTTTCTTTTAATACTTATTCTTCTCTGTCCTAAATTAATTTCCCTTCCATGGCGTCCTCCAATAGCCCCCAGAAAAAAAACTTTATTTTTATGTCTCTAATGTCCTCATGTTGACAAAGTTTAATATTCCTTCTGTCTTTTGCACAATTCTCTTTGTGTAATTAGACGGCATAATAAATAGGTATAAACGATGCTCCTGGCGAAGTCTTACAATGGAAAAAGATAACATCTTTAAGCAGTACTTAAATTAGGATGGAGTAAAGCAGCAGATTTTTCAGCAAATAGATGGGTTTTTTTCCCCCCTTCTCCTTTGTTGATAGCTTTCTGATGTGAGCACAAAAATAAAAAAGAATGTAAATAGGCTGGATGTCCTTGCTATGCAAAAAGCAACTCCCTATATGGTAAGATATGTGACACCTATCTCACAGACAGGAGCTTACAATCCTGTTCATTAATTTTATCACTAACATAAACTTTTAATATGCATATGATCAGTATATGGGACTTCCAGGGCAGCTTAAAATGACTGTAACCTGTAATTACTGCTCCTGTACTTGATTATAATAATCTGATTGCAATTATTCAGTGATTTTAATACAAGCCCCAAGCTACATAACAATAATTCAAGTGCAGTGATTGGGAACATGTTTCTGTTTGGCTGTGAAATGATGTTTTAATCCGCACTGATTCAGGGATCTGGCTATAGTTCTATTCATGTAATTAAGGCACATTTATACAGTCAAGTAGAATAACTTTAGTTTGAAGTGAATTTAATTAATGCAAAGACTCTATATAAGTCAAAATGGATGATAAGCATGAATTCCTCAGATAGGAATAATAAAGCAAAGATAGCAGTACTTGGCTGGTTGGCCATTACAATGAGCTGGCTAATTTTTAGATCAAAATGAACAGACGCATGGGAAGATGGGAGGAACCTGCCCACAGCAGCGCTACAAGATGCGTTTTAGCTGAGGTCCAGAATTATTGCTGGAAGTTTTATCATTTCCATGCACTTGACTTGGCCCTCAGCTGAAGTCCATGATCAGAAGCAGGACTTTAAAATATCCCTGTAAATGATTTATTCCGACGAAAAATTTGAGCGAGCCTAAGTTTCAAACGAGAGCAAACTCTTTGTCCATTGTGTCCTAGACCTTCATTTAAAATACAGACTTGATAAAAAAGAGTTTCACACAACAAGATCAAGGCCTCTGAAAAGTGTAATTTGAGGACTGTCAAGACTATTCTCAAGCAACAGAAATGTCCTTGAAAGTAAAAGATTGCACTACTTTTTAAAATCCCCTTTCTGAAGAAAACAAATAAGATGCTACAAAAACGAAAGTGCCCCATGAGCAGATGCATTAAATGAATTTTACTTCAGCATAAGATACATAAATTACATTATTTTTTTTCTTCATCAGAAACATGTTTACTTAGTAAGTCAATGCTTCTTAAACATAACTGGATTTTTGTTTGGAACAAAAAGGAAAGCAAATACTTAATTGCCGTACTTTTTCTATCAGTTCTTTCATTTCTTACCTGAACTGAAAAACTTCTGTGACCCACAAGAGAAAAAGAAAAAACGACCTCATCCATCAGCATTTATGGTTGTATGGGGATCACATGCACTTTTTACACAGTGACTTCCCAGATTTTCTGTATTTGTAATGGTACTTGGGAATGAAAACATTAAAAAAAAAAACAACCCATAAACAAACAAACAAACAAACAAAAAGCTGAAAGCACTTTAAAAAACGCACTAATATAAAATCATGGAGAAAGCCTTACAGCAAGCTATTTATTTGGAAAAAAAACCTAAAACATTTTATTCCCTCCCTACTGCTGTTATCATTTCTCTTATTGATATTGATCCTAAATGTGTAATTTACTGATTGCCTGTGAATGAAGTGTTGCTAATAAATCAAGAAATCACTTTCATCCTAATTCGCTTTAAACTGTGTGCACTGAGGATTTTTAGCCTGTGACATTAGACAACAAGAGAGAAAAAATAGTATGCACTTCAGAGAGTAATTTCTGAAGCTGATCAAGTTCTTCCGCCAGTTTTTAGGTACTTCCAAATCCATAATACTTTCCTGAGACTGGTTTGGTGTCTGATCTCCTGCTCCAAGAGAAAACCCCACTGTGGTGAAATACCTGGTTTTGCAATAGACCTTGACATGGAAGAAAATCAAAGGTATTTTTAATTTGTGTTAAAAAATAAATTTGTCATTGTTATAAATACTAGAGAAGGCAGGCAGGAAAAGTGTCTGGTTATGTACCAAATCAATCAATTTCATCCTTCTGATTGTTGGTACTGTAAGACAAAAATTCTGGAGAGGCTTCAGCAATAGTGAACGGATGCTGAAAAGCATGAGACTGTTCACGTAGGTGTAAAGGCCACTCTCACCGCTGCAGAAGAGCAAAAAATTATGTGCGACCACTACGTGATGTATCTACTAGTGTCACTTGCTCAGAGGCAAACAAATCATCCTTAACGAACAGTTTGTACCTACTTGTACTAACTCATGTTAAAAATGTTGATCAAATCTAACTAATTGTTTTCAAATATTCCACAAATAAAGTGGGCTCCAATACTGAACTTTGAATAGCTTACAGGAGGAAAATCAGGTATAACTTTGGGTTTTTTTGCCTTTTTCTTGGCAGCTGTTAAAAAAGTTTGAGAGTTTTTTATTATTTTATTTATTTCATTATTTTTATTGTTTAATTTATTTACTCTGGTTTTTCTTATCTCTGTTTTTTCTTTTTCTTTTCTTTTTTNTTTCTTTCTGGTTTTTTTTTTCTTTGTTTTTTTTTTTTTTTTTTTTTTTTTTTTTTTTTTTTTTTTTTTTTTCCTCTTTCTTCTGATAGCATTGATTCTATGGGAGTAGACTTGGCAAATCAGCACAGGGAAATAACGTGGCTGCAGCACCAAGGGTTGGCTGTGCCGCTGTCTGAGGCTCTTCCATGAGCCATCTGAGTCAGAGCAGGCTTGCACCCCGGTAACTGATGGGGGAAGAAATCTTTGCCACCCTTTGT
>VXBH01003485.1:298561-311772 GCA_013400035.1 Rynchops niger | reverse complement strand
TGCAAAAAGCATTCAACAGAACTGAATCTAGTCTGCTCAGCACCATCTTCACATGCAAGGCTTTATAGAAGCCTGCCTCCATTAATGCTGACACATGCAAAAGAAATGAAAAGCATTAACTCAGCTAAGGCACTTGATTTTGCAGCTGCAGAACAATTCACTTTGTAACCCAGTAATGTGAAGGGTTTATTTTTTTTTTTTTTTTCATCCACATAAACTGCTAATTTGTTAATTGCCACAAGAAGTATTTTCAAATGGTAAAAATTTCTCAAATAACAACAAAAAGCACACAAAATGGATATGTCGCATTATCTGTTTATACCCTCATTTTGCTAGCCATTTGTTGTACAGAGGTTTTTTTTTTTTTTTTACATTTTCTGCATTTACAGATCCACAGAGTATAGAATAAGCCTTCCCTCTCCAGTTTTTCTGAACTACAGCTTTTTAAAAAACATCTTATTCCAAATAAGGACATATTTTGGCCTTAAAAATATTTAACAGAAAATGCTATTTTTAAACACTGTAAGAGATAAGCTTTTTTTATAGATTTAGGATTTGGATGCTTTCGTCTTCCTGTAATTTCTCACTCTAATTTTAGTTTGTTGCTGTACTTGTAAGATGCTGTTCATTACCTCTGCTTCCAGTAACATCAAAGTTTATGTAAACACCCTTTAAAATAATGTTTCTATCATTCTTTTCCCAGGTGTAGCCTTTCTCTGCAATGTTCTTTTGGGTTGAAGATGTGGCTCAGAGAAATTATTATCAAAGTACATGCTATAAATAATGTTAGTAGACTCCTCTTGTAAATTTTCAATGTTTTCATTATTTTCCCATTCTTATTTTTACTGTTTCCAGGCTTTTAAGCTAAGTAGTAGAATCAGTTTAGTATCTGATTCTCCATCAAGGGAGTTTCTCTATCTCTACCAAAAATCAGTTATTCAATTATCCACTATTCCCCTGTATTTTTATATATAGACTTATACATACAGCCTGTATAAATTCTCTCTCACTTTGTTCCAGATAAAAAAATTCAATCTAAGTGAATCAAGAGTTCTGCAGAAAAATGGACGTTGGTATACTAGAGGGTGAAAAGCTGGACACGAGAAGGCAACGTGCACTGGTAGCCTAGAAAGCCCCCGCACCCTGGGCTCACCCCCAGCAGGGCAAGGGGGGGATTCTGCCCCTCTGATCTGTGAGACCCCCCTGCAGTGCTGCCCCCAGTGCTGGGGCACCAACAGCAGAAGGACACGGAGCTGTTGGAGCGGGGCCAGAGGAGGCCCCGGAGATGCTGGGAGGGCTGGAGCCCCTCTGCTGGGAGGACAGGCTGAGAGAGCTGGGGGGGCTCAGCCTGGAGAAGAGAAGGCTCCGGGGAGACCTTCCAGCCCCTTCCAGGCCCTCAAGGGGCTCCAGGAAAGCTGGGGAGGGACTCTGGAGCAGGGAGGGCAGCCATGGGACAAAGGGTAACGGCTTTAAAGCAAAAGAGGGTAGATTTAGACTAGATATAAGGAAGAAATTTTTTACAATGAGTGTGGCCCAGGTTGCCCAGAGAGGTCGTTGATGCCCCATCCCTGGAGGTGTTCAAGGCCAGGCTGCATGGGGCTTGGAGCCACCTGGTCTAGTTGAAGATTTCCCTGTCCAGGGCAGGTGAGTTGGACTGGATGGTCTTTAAAGGCCCCTTCCGACCCAAACTATTCTATGACTCTTGATTTTCTTCAAAGGCTGAAATATCTCCAACTGCGTGTGTACAGCTCTGTCCTTGTTGTGTAAGGAAGGTGCATTTCACACCTCTCTTTGTCTGTGCCCTGTGCATGACCTGCACCTTGCACTCTCCCAAACAGGGACATGGTATTAAGAAAACAGATGACATTTTATGTCTGGTTTTCTTGGTTGTGGCTATGGAGAAACCTTGGACACTAAAAACTGGGGCATTTTAATAGAGGAATAAAGAGCAGAATGTGATGCTACTGTCCTTCACATCATAGAATCATAGAATTCATCTCTTCAAACTAGATTTGTTGTGCACAAAGCACCCTTGGGGAAGTCTATACATAAAAGTCCCCTACTCAACAACAAATATCAGGTTAAGTAGGCTTTTAATCTAGCAGATATAAAATGTCACCTGTTTTCCTAATAGGGTGTAATAGCTTCTCTCATTGTGTAATGAACAGCCAGAAAAAAATTTCCATTATTTCCTGTACATGCAATAATAACTTATCAGAAACAATTGCTAATAAATAAAAACAAACTGTATTTCAAACAAGTGACTTCTTTTCAAGAATCTCAGAGAATTTCCCAACCTTCCACTTGCCTCAGATGCTCTGTAAAATGGAGAAAGTTTAATTTCTTGATAAAACGAGTGGTAGGAAAACTAAACGACTTTGGGTTAAAGTCTCTACATGGGTACACCATGTGAACCTCCCTGTGCTTGGCAAATTTCACCACAACAAATATGAAAATCCGCGGTCCCCTGACGACTTAGCAGGAATGTAAGAGCTGTGGCATACTTAAAGATAATTGCATAAAAGATGTTATACAGGCAAAAAAAAATAATGATGACAGGACCAGGATCCAGGCTCTTGCTGGTTATGCTTTCTTCAACCTCGTATCGCCCAAACAACTTCGCCCAAAGCCCACAATGCCTTAGTGAACTTAACCAAGGTTTGTGTACCGTGTAACAGGAAGGCGAATGGGAAAAAGACAGATAATGATCTCTACATAACATATGCATGTAAAGATTTAATTTGTGATTAATTTCTACAGCTGACTTACTTACACAGCCCCGGGAGTAAAGTCGGTAACAAAAGTGCTAACCCAGTCTGACCCACAGCAACACTACTGGGCGCCACCGACATAACAGAGAGTGTGGTATAAAGGAGAGCCATATAAAGAGGGTAAAATGAGGGGTTAAAAGTCACACCAAACATACTGGAAAGGCCTGCAGGCTCCTCAACCTTTATTCTTTAATTGGGAGGAGAAGAGTTTTTACTAAAGACTAACTCTACAATGTAGGCCGGCAGCCCAACTGGGCAGTACCCTTGATTTGTGCAGTTCGCAGCAGTTCTCTTCTAAAGTCTTCATACAGACCTTTTTTTTCAAGCGCAGGAAACATTTTTAAAAGTAAAAAGGTATTTTACTAATTTTTTTTAATGAAACCTTGACTGCCAGAAATACTTGAAGTTGGTAATCATTTGCAGACTCCTTTCCCCTTCCTCACTGCAGGACTGAGGGCAGTAGCACAGCTGGCTGTCAGCTCAGCCCTTATTACCAACACCAATTATTGTTTAAAAAAGCCTACTATTACTATCTGGCTACATTTCTTCACACAAGACGTCAGGAAAAAGAAAGTCAAACCCTCACCTTGTGATAGTAAATGTGCCTGTTTTTCTATTTTATCGCAAACCTTCAAATAAGAGGAAGTCACGAACCATTTTATCTTTGGTTCTCATTTAGGGGCAGAGTTTAAAAAAAAGAAAAAAAGACGTTATAAAAAAGTCCCTCCTCTCATGTGATCTTCCTGGCAGGTATCATACTTTGGAGAAAAATCCATGACAAAGACAGCAAGCAAGAAAATTGAGTGCAGTAACTGAAAAAACATCTGTAATTCTGGATTCCTTCACAAGGAATGAGTTTAATAAAATCAAAGCCATTTAAAGGAAATAAAAATTTATTTTCCACCCAGCAAAAAATCAGGTTAGAACTGGATATAAACATTAAAATACATAATCAGTGTTGGCCAAAGATGTGTCCAGAAACACAGCAGGAACTGCCATTTGAGAGAAACAATAAGCAGATTTATTTAATCAGTCCAATACTGCACTTGGATGGAAAAAAATCTTGGATAATTTTTATATTAGTAGCAACATCTCTTATTATGTGGTAGACACTGTCATGAAGACAGTACTTACTGAAAATTACCAGGGGAGATACTTTATTAACTCTATTTATGAATTATGGGCGGTGTGGCTGCTTACAAACGTTATAGGTGACGAGGCAGGTAATAAGCTATCAGGCTTTGGGTTATACGTCAGTCATGGGAAAGGTCAGAAGACATTATTTTGTTTCTCATGTACAGTTGGTCAAGTGAATCTAGCAGGAAGAGAGGAAAGTGGTCTATGTGTCTCTAGGTTTTTACACTTCCTTCCTGATTTGCCTTAACAAAAAGAACCATGTTTGACCAACAAGAAGCAATACCAACTCTACCTAAAATAATGGTCATCTTTTTAGCAGGGAGATCCCTCTTCCAAAGTTATGAGAAGACACTGTGTGAAGTCAGTGGGATTTTGCTCAAATACTGTTATATAGGTATATAAAGAGACTATAAGGGGGCTTTGGGTGGAGATCTGAATCTGTTGATGTGCCCATACATATCAAAAGAACAAAAAATAGCATGCCAGACTTTGGTGTTAAGAGTCACTTAATCTATCCACAGAAGCAAAATATTTATTCGAAAACTGTGCCACATCCTTTAAATACATAAGCAAATACAGAATATTACCTAAGTGAAAATGGAAATGTTAACTATAATCCAAGTCGACGACACTGACCTGTGTTTAATCTAAATCACCTATTCCAGCTTCATAGCTGTGGAAGAGAGGTGAGCACTTATAAGTATTTGTACAGATAGAAATAAATGTTCAGAACAAGTTGCAAAGTTCTTTTACAGGAATTCTCCTAATTTTGTCCTAGCCTTCGGTCCAGAACACTCGCATACCTTGGGACTGTTGGGCAGTACTTACACAAAGGCTGTAAGGTTTGCCTGAACAACGTTATTTATTCTTGAACACATCGAGGATTATTGCTAGAAAAACGTTATTCTTTAAATAATGAATATGTTGACCATTTAACTTGATAGTACCTGTCATACTTTGTCAAAGACAAGTTAGCATAGTTAAGGTCAGCAAAAGGAAACTATTAAAACATAAATGTTTTCATTTCTTGTGATCTGGTACTTTTCCTACAGCACTACATATCACTTTTGAGTTGCCTAATTAAGAGTGATGCTTTCCTCCTACTCTGGTTCTAAAATGCAAGTTTTTGCCTGCTGTGTATTTCTGTTCCTTACGTACGCACACGGAACCAATTGATTTGTATTAAAAAAAATCGGTTAATTCATAATTAAACCAATAGCAATCTCCTTTTTAAAATGATTTGCTCAATTTGTTTGGATGAAAACTTGAAAGTATGTAAACATAAACAATTTCTATGCAAATTTCTTCCATGTTTGGCCTTGATTAATCCAGGCCCAGTTCCTGAAATCTGCCATATGCAGATGAACCGCTTTGCCTTAAGCAGTCTTCCATCTGCACTCCTGCCAGGATTAGCTCATAAGCTATGCAAGCCTCCACCTTTTCCATTCAAGTTTCTATTTTTAAATAACCAAATTCTTAATTCATTTTAATGTATAACACTCTGAGGATGCACATAGGTTCAACCGACAGACATTAATTTAAATTTATTTGGCCATAAAACTATGGCTCTGTTTGTATCAGTGTAAATCTACCTCAGCTTACTTTCTCCTCTATCAAGAAATTTGTATTGTACTTTGGGAAAAGAAGTTTGGTTCGTGAACTAGTTAGGAACCTTCCGCCTTCCCCCCCTTTTTTTTGAAGAAAGAAGTCAGTAAACAGAAAATACTATCTCTTCATAAATTCAGATCATAAAGTAACTTCTAATAAGGAGTTCAAAAGAGGTTAGAAAACATGAATCCATTTTTGGAGTTTGGGGCATCAGCTCATTAAGGGTAATATTGTGAGCTTCCAGTTTGAAAAAGGCACTGACTCAAATTTGTAATGATTTCACTTTCAAATTTCTTTTATCTCAGCTGCTGCTACTTCAACAAATACAAGTGCTTCACATATAATAGGCAGACTAATGAGCATTGCAGCTGATTACTAAAATATTGTAATACTTCCCAAGGCATAATGACATCTTTTTCAAAATTAAGAAAACAGAATACTTTTCTTCTTTACTGCTATAGTGTGTGACCTCAGCCTAAACCAGAAATCCAACTTTTCCCAGTACAGTTGAAGCAAGCAGTGTCTCATTAGGATTAAGTTTGTTTTAGGAAAGTTTCTAACTTGCTCTGGTCCATGCGTTCACTATGGCTTTAGTGAATTTAAAGCCCATCATGTGCTCTCACAAATCTCGATTCCTTGTGTTATATTCTGATAGTCCTTATACACGATTATTCTTCATTCACCGCATTTGTAGTTTGGGAACCAGAAGAAAGAAGTCATTTAAGTGTTATGCTTCAAAAGTGGAGAGAAAATTGTAAAGAAGCTCTAAAATCCCTTTCCAGGAGACACAGCACCACCTCTCAGCGCAGCCCTTGTAGAAGACATCTGTGAAAATACTCCAAAGGAACAACTTTCAAAGTTTACTTCTGCAGGAGGGGCTGATAACCAGGATGGGACAAGGGAAGGGTACTGTGAAGGGATCTTCCTATTCCAGGGCACCAACATTTTGAGCTATGGGTTTTATTTAAGCGGTCTTGAAAGAGAAGCAGCCTAATGCTGAAGCAGGAACAAAGGCGCTGAAAACCACCTTTGCTTCCTTTCTCCCTGTCCTGCAAGTTCTGCGCTGTGCATCCTGACAGGCATACAGCATCTTCCCCCAAAGTTGAAATGGGGATAGTAATTATTTTGCCAACTCCAACGAAGTGTAACTGCTGGATTTTTTCCCCGAGACAAAAATTCTGCAGTTCAGATTTCCCAGCAATTCTGATTCCAAGGATTTCAGTGAAGGCAGATTTACCCTAGAAGAGCAGGTTCTGTAAAATGCATGCTAACATCTGCCAGTGTTTATTCATTAAGGAACCTTGGCACACGCTTAGGACGGGATGAAGATTTTAGGGAAATACCTTGCACTGAAATGGGGCTGCAGTGAGTGGACAGTGGTGAGTATTCAAACATCTGTAACCACTCGACACGTATAAACCTAAATTGCTTCATAATATGTTTTTAAAAAACCCAGAAAATGCTCAGTATGACCCACAATACGAGACATCTGTGGTCCTCAACGGCAGAGAGCAACTAGCAGCATCTCAAGGGCCATGTCGTGTAATTCAGAGGGGTTTGGTTTTTTTGTTTTTTTTTTTGGCTCTTTCATTCTGGGTTTGAAGACAGATTGCTTTACAAGGTACATCAGCCTGCGGGGAATAGCAATTTCCTTTTTCCTCTGCAACAAAACAAATGTAACTTTTAAAACTGTTTATCTTTGATCAAAAATATATTACTTAGCACACTAAGTAAACAGCTCTATAATTTGTCATTGAAATTATTGCTTCCTGTGGCTATTTTTAGTGTTTTTGCATTTGCTGGGCAGTTGGTAACAAGAGCTGATAGCCTCGCCATTTGTTTTTTATTTTTGTAATGATCTTAGAAAAAACATTTTGAAATATGAGCTGTTCTTTAAAGTAACGGATAAACTACCATGCTGCCAGGAATTATACGCAACTTCCTCACTAAATAATCATGGGAACTCAGGCAACAACCACAACCCACACACATAATGCATGAAACCATACGGAACACATACATTACATTTCTGTGGTAACACGTTCACCCAGGAAGTCCAAGGCAAAGATCCGAGTATTAAAAGACCCCGATGAACCCCCCCCCCCCAACACCTCTGTCTCACCATACCAACCATAAAAGCAAATGCTTATAGAAAAAAAAGTTTTAGAAGGGGGTTTGTGAAATCAAAGTATATCTTTTTATTAGACTCTTAGGACCGTTTCTCTGTGTTTTTCTGATTCACTAGATTGCAGACGTATTTTGAAAAGCACTATGTTACTGTAACTCATCTTTATATTTTATGCTCCACATTGTGTAAGCCCGTGGTGTAACACTTGTCTCTTCCGAGCTATCACTTCGTGTCGTGGTTCCTTATCTTTTCCTGCCGTTTTTTCTCGTTGGTTTTCATTTTCCGAAGGCGTCATCATCTGAAGCCTGATGCTGCATTATGAATCAGCATGCTACCGTTCATTGATCACAAGCTCTCAGCCAACTATCCCCTTTCCCTTCGATTCTATGCAAAACAATGTCTTTGATCTACTGCTTGTCCTTTCAGGTCGCAAAGGGAACATTTTGTGTCTTCTTCATCTGGCTCTGAGGCAATTTAGAAGTTCTGTCTTTGATTTCTTCACTGTTTAACAAATTCACCTTTTGCTGGAGGGAGGTGTGAATTAGGACACCCGAGCACACTGCAATTTATCAGCTTCTTAATATCTTTTAAAGACGAGTTTGGTGTTACAAGTGGAAGGAGGAAGAGTGTGATTACGATTCCTCTCTATAGCCCAGAAAATTTTTGCCTGACAGTTGAATATTGACCCAACCCAGAAATTCTTTCCTTTATTCCTTCATTTTAAGTCTCCCTTGAAACATTCCTAATGAGTCCTTATCTTGTCCCACACACACCTTTTTTTTCCTGTTACTCTACTCCATACCCACAGAGGTTCCTTGTGACTCATCTTCTTTCTTACTTTAGAGGAAAGTTTCCCAGTATTTGTAAAGTAGTGACGCTATTTCATAACACCATCTACCCCTTTCCCTCTCGCATTATGGATGTGCTATCTAGACAGTACTCCAAGGTCTTCATAAAGTGTCACAGTACTAGGTAACATGCAAAAGTTAAAGCACAGTCATTTATAGATGCAGAGTAACTTAACGTAAAACTGCGTTTCACTCTTGAGTTGTTGTCCATCCCCTTCTGTTAGAGACTATAGAAGCAGTGCAGATAAGCTGCAGTCTAGACCCGTGTTTTTGCGGTTGATCACATTGCTAGCTGAATCTCATGCATTTAAATTGGGGTCTTGATCCAAGCTGAAAATTTGCCACAATTATAAAAAACTGCTTACATTCTAGAATTCAGTATCATGGAGTTTCTTTAGAAAAATCAGACAATATCAGGAACCTCTGGAGGTCTTTGGTCACGTGCAGTTTCTCAAAACCGCATCATCCTAAACATCCTTATAATGAATGATATATTTTTATTTTTATTGTAAGTAATAGGAGGGGCTGGCATTACCTATAAATTCATCTGTAACATTACCTTGAGAAAGGCATATAGCAGGCTCTTCTGGGGAAATCCCAAGATGAGCTGACTGCAGGCATCAGTTCAGCTGTTCTGGATTAGCCAGTTTTGCAGATCTGCATCAGAGATGTAAAGTTCTGAAATATGAAGGACTCTTGTTTTTCCCGTCTTTTCTTCTCAAAAGCAATCCTTAAATGTCTGCCCAGGGCAAGAGAACTTCTGCTGGAAGATCTCAGCCACAAAAGCCTGGGACAGTTATGGGGCTTAGATTTTTCTTTTTCTTTCACAGATATATACGGACCAGGAAATTTCTGAAGCACAGAGATTAAGAAAGAAGTTATCCCACAATAAATCTGCTAAGTACTTCTTCTTGTCATCTATCCACTAATACAGGCCAGGTTTTTAAATGGCAAAAGATACGGGTCAGCAGCGTATTTGCAATCAGGGTCTTTATTTCCAAAGTTGTACAACGCTGTACAAGTTTTTTTTGCTCTTGGCTTTCTCCATCATATTTTTTGTGTGTGCAGGAAAATATTGTTAGAATTTGAGGATGCAAAACTGATGGTAAAGTGTAATGTGCTAGCCATCTAACCAAGACTGTTCTTTGGAACTTGAAACATAGATTAAAAAATACATTATCAACCCCAATATCAGCTGCCCATGGACAATGATGATGATGATGATAATAACAATATGACCCAATGGAATTTTAAATACAAGACTCAGAGAACAGCCCATGCCCTGCGCTATCTATCTGCCTATTGTTTGATTCTGCCTCTTCTCTCAGGCATGCTCAATAAGGTTTAGCAAACTTTACAAACCAAAGCTTGGAGAAGAGAAATCAATGTAGTTAAAGTTTAAAATCAAAATGTAGTTTAGACTTAAAATATAATCCTGTTTACCTTATGCAGGCTGTCCATACAGACACACGTAAACCCATACGTACACATGCATACATACGAACAAAACTACGTGGAATATCTTTTGAACTTTGTAGAAGAAGCAGCTGTGCACTTGCAGTTGTCAAAGTCCCCAGCTGTGCCTTCTGTGTAAGATCAGGCAATGCTGTCTCCAGATTGTCAGGAGAACGTACTAATTTTGCACCATTTTCTGTTCCCTTTACACTCTTTGTCATGAAAATGAGCATGTATAATGAAGAGAACACGAGAGGCATTAACATTCGGTGATAACTCACTTCACTGTCAAAAATAGTGGTCACACAATGGGAAGTGGCATGTTTATCCAGTCTCAAGGCCAACATAGGCATGAAGACTTGAAAATGGCATGGCACTGCTATATGGCATTTCTTTTGAAAGGATTATATCATATGCAGATGCAAAAACATTATGATTGACAATAAAACAAAAAATATTTTTTAGCAAATTGCCAATGTTAGAAAATGAATTCCAGATTTCCTTCTTTTATTCCAAAACTTCAGGAATTACAAAGTATTTTTGTCTTGAAGTAACCTTGTTGGTGTATCACTGCCAGAATCACTGAATGCACCTTTGTGGCTGGAACACAAGCCTCCTTGAAAACTAATTTCAATCCCTTTGTGACAAATGACTTCTAGCCTAGTATTTGAGAGACATCCCTTTTTGTTGTTGTTTCCGAAGCCCAGTCTTCTATGTGCCATCCTCTAACCCACAGGATATTTTGCAGCTAGACAGCAGGGAACGGAATGAAAAGAAAATGCTGAGCAATGCAAACACTAACATTATTTGGCCATCTGAATTCAGCTAAATGATTTTCAGCTGATTTTGTATGGTTGAACATGTAAATCACCCACCCTGACGGCTGCCAACTGCTGCAGTAGCAGCTGCTCTGCCTGGCCTCCAGACCAGCGCCTTCTCCTGCTCCCAAGCACAGCAAGTCAGAGGGGGAGAAGTTTCCTCCAACAGCTGGCAACCCACCTCCGACCTCCTGAGGAGCCAAAATACCACCCCAGAGTGCCAGTGACGTAACTGCATCATGCAGATAGGAAACAGAACATCATTTCCTCCCAATGCTGTACAGAAAAAAAGAGAAAAAGACCCAAACCCAACACACCTTTTTTTCTGCAAGCTCTAATCCCAGCCTTACCATAATAGGCTCCGGACTGTCCTCATTCACCTGGATCTAACTCAGGATTTTGTGTAAGAAGAGATGATCTGATAGCTCTCTACCCAAATCTGTCCCCAAATCTTCAAGGATCGATTACTGGCTTGCTCTCCATACGATGGCCATAAGGGCAGCTTAACTACCCTGCTTCTGCAGGTTAAGATTATAGGAAAATAAGACACTTTATAAGACACACAAATATCATGCAGCAGTAGGAATCAACAAATCCTATCATGCTAAGACAGGGATGCCCTCAAGGCTTGGGCTGGGAGAGAATTCAATCCAAACTAGACTTGAAGAACTCAAAAAGGTATCACGTCACAGTCTCTGGTCCTGGGCAGAAAATCAGTGATGTCCCAGTTATATTAACACAGTGGCAAATGCCCGCATTCTGTGTGTTTCTGCCTGCTTTGGAGGGACTTCTTCGAGAACATGAGTTCACGTTCTTCTACGGATTGTCCTCATCTCTTTGTCTGGAAATGCAAGGTAAGAAGGGGAAAACACTATTGAGAAGGATCCCCTGAACCATTAGACCCGACACCTGTCTCAGGAGTGCACAACATGCAGCATTTTCATACGGTTACCAAACGCCAAACTCCTGAATTAGAAAGGGCAAGAATACCAGTAAAACAATGTCTGTCTTCTGGTAGACAACACTGTTAACACAGCAAATGGGTTTTCTCAACAGCTTCTAGAAAATCTCTCACATCATCCTCAACTTCTTTTCCTTTCCCTAGGTGAACATTGTGCTTCCGCCACAGTCTTTTGAAATGTTTTTGTAGGAAGCTCAAAGCTATTCCGAAAAAGAAGAACATTAGTGTCTTCCTTGGTTTGCATTTAGCTAAGTCCCACCTAAAGCCCTGATCCCTCACAGCAGCCCCGCAGCGCGTATACCGGTATTTTGGTTTTTGGCAGACATGCGGTTTTTAAGTTCAGTCCAAACACAAGAGCACCAGGAAAGGAGGTCTTCTCATTCCCATCTCTTGGGTGGAAGCAACACAAACCATTTGTGCCCTAGGAAGTAAGGTATTTGCAACAACCTTCCCATACCTGGAAGTCTAAAGGAACAAATATTACAGGGTGTCAGATTAGTCCTCTGTCAGGATTTGCAAAATTATTTGTGCAGCTGAACAGAGTGAATCACCAGATGACTCAACCTCCAAAACACCACCATAACAGTAAATAAATAAATAAAGCCCTTCCCTCACACCAAAAAATTGCACACATACACACATCCTTACTGAAAAACCTGATTGAGAGCAATTTGAAAAGAAATAAACGCAATTTGAATTTTTTAAAAAACTCATCAGCCCTGCTATAGTTCCCATGAATAGACTGATCTGATTTGTTAAATCTCTTTAACCTTCAAAGATGATTAGGGAGTCATTTTTGTTGTTGTTGTTGTTGCTGTTGCACAAATGGATGGATACATTTCCCAGCAAGTTTTGGAGACAGGCTGGTAGTAGGTACAATTAATTCAGCACATATCATTTGCTGCATCCTCGCTTCTTTCACAGAAATCCTTGCCAACTGATCCCAGGCAGAAGATTGGCTTTGGTTCTGCAAGCAGCTGCTCATCTTCCCACTTTGCTGGAGGTAAGTTGTCACAGTAAAGCAGCTGCTAAAAGAGTGGGAGGGAGACACCAATGAGCGGAAACAATTGTGTTGATAAAAAAAAAAAAAAAAAATAGGAAGGAAAAAAAAAAAAAGGAGCAGCAATCTCACTTTCGTCAAACAGATTGGGTTATACTACATCTTATTTGCCTAAAAAGAAACAGCGTGACCACAAGTTAACCTTGAAATATGTGAACTCTTGGAAACTTCCACAACTCAGAAAGCCAGCAAAAAATAAATCTACCGATGAGATATTAGTCTACTGATAATGAGTTCTGTGATCAAATTTGACATACTCGGAGATCTGAGGTTCGTGAAGAGTCAGTGCAGATTTAATCTTATCTGATTCTGCTTTAAATGCATTAAGCCTGGTTTGCAAGAGATAATAATTATTTACGTCAACACTGGTATAAATTAGAGTTCTTGGGCTCACGCTCAAAGAAAACAGAAGTGGGGAGAATTTA
>VXBH01003485.1:273034-296427 GCA_013400035.1 Rynchops niger | reverse complement strand
TTTTTTTAATGAATACCACCCATTCACCATCAGCATGAAGTAGTAACACCTCTACTCCCCTCTAACTAACCATATGGAATAAAGAAAGCGTTTGCCTCACTTTTTTTCACCTGTTACACCATTTTACACAGAGGAATCTTAATTACAACTGATTTTCTGAAGTTCACGTGAGAAAACCACAGCAGAATTGTGAGCAAGACTTAGATTTCCCAACCTTCACTTTCGTGCTTCCCCAAGCTCCTGTTTTCCTTGAACTCCTCTTCCTCCCTCATCCCTCGAGTGAGCAGTTGGGTTAACTGAGCCTACCATGACTGTGCTAGAGTTGCTTACCTTTTGAGAGCAAACAGTTGGTCAGAAAACATGGGATCTGTAGCAGCAGACACAAATCTGGAGACCTCCAGACCGAGCTTTCACTCCTTTCCATGCCTCAGTCCCTGGACCATGGTGACGCAGATGCGTGGGGCTGCTTGGTAAATCACGTCAATGAAATGGCCCCAGATTAATCCTCCAAAAACATCTATTTTGTTTTACAGGGTTTATTTCAACCATGCGATTTATAATATGAGGTCTTCCGTGTCAACCCACATGGCAGAGGGATGAGAATGAACGGCGAGGGAGCGACAAGGTCCTTCGCCAGATTTGCCACAGAGGGCCATGAAAATTGCAAGTACGCTATTCATCTCCCTGAAGAGTATTCCATCTCATAGCTTTGCTGCTATGTCTGATCCCAAAGAGTAATTTTCTGCTTTTGTGCTCATGGGTGACATCAGATTTCTGTCGGGCAGAAGCAGACAAGCTGGCTGGTCCTTTTCCATTCGTATTTACAGGAAAAGTAGCCACTACTTTAAGAATAGCCAGCTCTTTGAAGTTTATTGCACACCAATCATGACAAGGGAGACATGAGAATAAAAAAAAAAGAGCTGGAAAACAGGAGATTCTAGTCCTGGTTCTGGTTTTAGCACCTCCTGGTCCCAGCTGAATCAACCCTGTGGGAACGGATGAAGGGAAAAGGAAAAAAAGTTAGTCTTATCTGAACAAGAGGCTCGCACTTCTGGCAAAAGAAAAAAGGGAAAAAATATGTCAACAGACTTTTTGAGCTCCCAAGAGGATTCAAAGCTAGTTTGATTTAACATTTTAGATAGCATGCAGCTTAATAATTTACCAGTTTCCCAGTGACCAACTGATGTCTGTTCATATGGGCTTTGTTTGAGTTCCTGGCCTTGGCAGGTATTTGGCAAGGAGCAGGTGATATGAATTATCCTGTATGTGGGAACTCTGAATTCAGAGAAATTTATTACCTGTGCCACCATATGATAACCAATAGTTTAGCAGTGTTTGTTCCTCCTGCCACCAATTTTGTTTTTCCCAAACCTTGCTTTGTGTAAATTGATGACAAAACTGGAATATTTTCTACTACCAAACTACATACTATGGGGAAAAAAAAAAAAAAACAACAAAAAAACCCCAAACAACAAAATACAAATACAAATTAAGAAAACCCTAATATTAAATTCTCAATTTTTGCCATAACATTTGCTGTAGAAACATTATCGGACGTTGTGAGGAGAACGTTTAGGCACGGGATGCCACGTGCCACTGTAAAGTACAGTTCAATAGCATTAATACCTTCTTCCCCTTTTTGCTTTTACCACCAGCATCTTGGAAAACATATCCAAAAGCCCCTTCAACAGCCGAGTATCTAACCAGTGTAACTGATGAAAACAAAGCCTTGGAGGTCTACAAAGGATGTTGAATGTGAAACTACAGAAATGTTTAAACCCCAGGCTAATGCTTAGATCACTGAAAAAGATTTCCCAGGTCAACAAAGCCCAAGCTGTTCAAACACCCACTGGGATATTTCCCAGGAAATTTACAATGTTTATTTTACAGGAATATTTACTGGAAGTAAAAAACAAGCGAAGCTGCATCAACGGGCTACTACCATGGAAACATTGGACATGTGGAAGGGCCAAGCTGGCACACACCAAACCACAGGTTTTCACCCCGTTTGGGTATTAAACGACGAGCACTGCCACCATTTTACTGTAAAACAGAGGGGGAAAAAAATCACTATAAAACATACACACTCTATTAATCTGCAGGGAAAGTGGAACAACTGGATGATGCAGCTTTAATAATCCATGATATCTGATGATTTTATCATCATTTTAGGAGATGCATTTGAAAGTAGTGCAGCTGGGCAAAGCATCTTTTCTCCTGCGCGCTCCAAAACGGCTGGGCTATTTTTGAGTGAATTCAGAGTGCATGAGAAATGCCTGATTGACAGCTCTGGAGAAGATATTTATCCACTGACCAGGTAGAGGCGAGACAGCAACAATGAACGCTGGCCCCCACCTCAACCCTGACCTTCAGGGGCAGGTGAGGAGCAGATTGGTTTGTGTTAGGGTCATGTTCCATCAGCTAAGGATAGTTTTGATTGATTGCTTCTTTTGCTTTGTTTATTTTTATTTTTTTTTTTAAGCAACTCTTGTTACTTTGAAGAAACGAGAAACCTGCTACTGAGGGACATGAGGATTTGTCTGAGTTAGGGCAGAGCAGTGGTTCTCCCTCTTCTCTTTTTAAAGTAGATTTTCTGGGGTGCTTCCTCTTCCATTCAGTTGAATTTAGCTCCTAAGGGTACCCTCTCCCCCTCTCCCCCAGTGATTAAGCTGAGGTAGATACTTTTGATTGCGAAGAAATTGCCAATAACAATTATTGCTGCTACTGCAGCTCCTGTGCGAAGACCATCTCTTAAAACAGTAATTAATGCCCTAAGGTAGTAAGGCCTATTCCAGCATTGGCATGAAAAAGTTCTTTCGCTCCTTCCCCCTGCCCCCTCCCCTTTTTAATTCTCTTGAGGCATTGTCTTGCTCTTCCTTTGCCTTTTTTGCTGCATGGTAGGCTTGATTCCTCCAGTTAAAATAAAACTTCTAGCTCTCCAATGCAAAAGAAAAGAAGAAATACTGGAAGCTTCTAAAAACAAGATTACACATTGCTTGTTTATTTGACCTTTTAATTGCATAGGCACGTGCAGACGCCTATATAAATTTTGTAATGTTATAAATGACCAACTAAAGCTGAAGTTTTTTTCTTTATAAGAGTGTAATAGGATATTTAAGATGGCTACTAAACTGGGATGCAGATCCCTAATCGCACACCTCAAAGCCTGTGCAAGGTGCAAACAAATTTAAAAGAAAAATACGCCTCCTGTCCCAGACAATGCATGACCTAAACAAGTCGAACATCCTCAATTTTCTGGCACTCAAACCAGAAGCCTCGTCTCATCAGCTTACTCCAGGGCAGAACCTGGGGAAAATATTCTATGAAACAGATGTAATTTTGTTTCATAAGCTATTTCTTTTTCTCTCCTTCCCCCAGAGTGTTTACCAATGAAGTACTGGTAAACAGCAAGGGAAAATACATGTATATAGTATCCAGAGAAAGGGAAAAATGTTAGGACGGGAAACGGAACAGACACACTAAAAGTGAAACATATTGCCAAATTAAAAATTCCAACTTAACTTCCAACAACTTAATAGGTAAGAAGCTCTTGAACAAGCAGCAAAACAGAATGCATGTTTTATACTGACAGATGTTTTTAAGTCACATGAAAAAAAGCAGAACTCCAAAAGGATCTGCTAGAGATGACATTATATATATATATTAAAAACACTGCATGATAATTATCCTTGATTATAAGAGAATAGCATTTATAAGCGGAAAGACTACTGTAGTGTAACTTTTCAACTACAGCCATCAGACATACTTGTGATAATTTGATTATCAAAATGCAAAGGTGCCTTTTTTTTTTTTTTTTTTTTTTTTTTTCAATTTGCAAATTTATCGTCTGCAACTGATCAGAGAATGCCACTGCACTGGAAATACAGCATGTAGCAAATTAAATTCTAGTCAATGGGAAAAGTGGTCTCCTGGAATTACAGCGCTTCACGTTGGGTTACATACATTTACATTCAATTAATTGTCATCTTTTTTCTCGACACTATAGAAAATACTACTTTATTCTGTTCCTTAGACAACTTTAAAAATAATCTTAACCCTTGGTGTCATTCTAACATTATTCCAACTCACTCTAAAGCAGACGTTCTTCTTATTGCAACATAAATTAGAACACAAGTGAGACAATTGTAAGGCGCTGGATAAGAATAGGGCAGTTACACTCTAAACATTAAAAAGAGTCAGAATGTAAATTATTTTCTTGTTTGTTTACAAGATCAATAACAGAAAGGTGGAGAGAGTTAGTGGGCTATTGCTTCCACCTCTAATGAAACAGGAATTGTATTTAGCAATTAATCTGAATTTATAAAAGTGTACGTAAGGTACTATTGGTTACTGCTTAATATTTACCGTATCTGCACGTATGGAGCCTTACCCTCCAACACAGGTATCTGCTTTTTCCTCCTTTGCAGCACTGGCTCCCAATCCATACTTTGGGAAGTATTAAAGAAAAAGCCAAAATCTCATGGAAAGTAGAGACAAGAGAGAGGATCAGTACGGTCAGTGGTGCAACAGAAATAAAAGACCAAAGAGACTTTTTAGTTTTGAACCAAACCATAGTCTGAGACTTGCTCCTCTCCCTCTAACTTAAGGCCAGTGCAAAGAAACAAGAAAATCAACTACTGTAAAGGATTTCTTCACTGTATTAGTATGGATTACCATTTACAATTTAAAATTATTTCTTTTTTTTTTTTTTTTTCTTGGACAATAACACTAGCAAACAGCAGTTTGAAGACCTACGTGGAGGTCCTTCAGTCTATTTGGAGAACACGCTGTAATCACTGAAAATTCTATCACTGACTACATTAACAGGTGAACAAGGGGTATTTTATGTCACAATTCAGATTCCGACATCAGAAATTCTCACAAACTGAGTCAGCTCAGGTTTTCTTTTAATTGCTTAGCTGTAACTGACTCCAGGGCTTCCTCAGGGATAACCTTTCTTCATGTAAAATTTTCTGATGGGAGACGCTGAAACCTGCCTGAATTTATTGTGGATTTCCAGAGGCATGATGTCTTACTTGCGGTAGCTGACTGCCAGACACATGGAAGCACCAGAGGTTTCGGTAGTATGTGCCCAGGTTAACTGCTCGGGGCTGGCACAGAGAGCCTCCTCTTGCCAGAAAACACCGAATTTTGCTGCACAAGCGCTGCACAGGTGATTTGTATAAGCTTGGTTCATCACAGCGAAAACCTTGTCTTTACAAATGTATCGGACGTTTCCGATAAGTAGTGTTGATGTATTTTCCGAAAATATTGGACTGCCAGCACATGTGCCTGCAGATGTTTCAGACAGAAGCATGCCGGTCCTGAAGAAGCACATATTCTGTAGCTCCCAGCCTCAGTTTGCGAGTCTCATTTCAAACCAAAGCACACTCACCGTTCTTACCCTTATCTTGTGACTCGCACGGAATTTGCAATGGGTTCATAAATAGCTTCAAGCAAAAACGTTCAAATCCATCCGATCCAGTTTCAAGAAATCACTAACAGGTCTCATCCAACACTCTCAAGTATGGTGTGTACAACATATATCACGTGATTTAAAAGGATTACAAATTGAATCAACAGTTTTGCTGCTCTTACTGATTCAGCGACGAGTTGCTCAGATTCTGTGCAAAGGTCTTTTATTCTTTCGCAAAGGCAAAAGGCGAAATAGAACAACCAACCTCATGCCTCATCCTTTTTTTCTTTTTTCTTCTTTTCCACTTCTTTTTTCTCAGTCTAAGGGAGTTTTAAAACTTTTGGTATACATAAAAGTTAGTTGCTATCCAAATACAATGGAAAGATCTTGGTCTTCCTATCTCTGTGAAAATTCTTAACAGTGAGATTCACACCCTGAATGGGAGGACACCTGAGCCATCCGTAATGTCACCTGCCCCATCAATAGCTATCCAAATATCTTTGTGATCATTCATAACCCATTCTACTACTTTTATGATTGGTTAGAATTGTACACACTGCAAAATAAACCTTAACAGGGGTCGAGAGGGGCATCCGATATCGCCCCTTTTTAGAGTCTGTGAAAACTTTATTGTAATGATTTGTAGATATCATACTTTCAAACTAAACTACGCATAATTTCAAAACCAAGAGGAATGCCTGGGAAATGCAAAAGCACATGAGACTATGTGGCTGCTGTAGATATTTAGAAAAGTACTAGGAAAAAAGTACTCTATAATGAGTAGTCCTGGATTTCACAGTAGACCAAACCAAGCGACCCACATTTGCTTTATGCTCCTCTATATGTCAACTTATGAAGCTCTGTGCAGCTGTAATAGAAAAGTTTGTTTATTCTTTTGATTCTTGTAGGTCTTCACTGTCTAAAAACCAAACCAACCAAAATGGCATCCTGTTTCTTAAAATTATGTGCATAAATGGACATCATATGGTTGTCATAAATGGATGGCACAGACCCAAACTGTCAAGAAGGACAAGCTGAAAAAATAATCGCCGTGATCCAAGGGAAAGGAGGAGGCTGAAGATGATCTTCTGTTACAACTTCCAGTGTATGCTATTGGCGTAGTCAATGCACCAAACAGAGATGCTGAAGGTCAATAGTTTTTCGTCTTTCCAAATTACAGATTGAACAATAAATGATCTAGTGACACAAACAGTAAAGTACATTGGAGGCTAGGAAACCATTGTTGCTGTACAAAACCTGTGAAATAACTATGAATTTCTGGGTAATTTCAAAACTAGTATGACATGAAAGTGTAAAATTCAGGGCTTTTTTAAGGTCAAGTATAAACAAAACTGCAGAGAGCGTCCAAATTTGATATTATATATTTTGTTACAAGATGAAAGAACGTAGATTTTAATACAGTAATTGGACTTCTGGCTCTGTTGCAAACTGGCATGTTTATAGGAAAAATTAAATTTGTTTTCAGAAGTATATATCTGAAGTGTTTGAAAAAGATGTACTTTGTGCTTGATATTGAAATTAAAAATTCAAGTGCTGATTATAAGGTGAAATTTTATGCTTACGTTGAAGTTCATTATGAAGTAAAGACAATATTAAGTAGCTCCTTAATGATAAAAATGACTTTAACTAGATCTCTAGATCGTTTTCTAATAGTCTGTGACTAATTGTGAAATTTACCATTTTACCATGACTAATGTGTGAAATCTGTCATCTTTCCTCATGATTTACACAAGGTCCTAATAAGAAGTACAGAAAGCTGGTAATATGACATGAATAGTAGCTTGTATTGTATTTGGTCACTTATTTTAGGAGAGATATTTGTCATTACATTTTGTTAAAGCTATTGGTGTACCTATGATATCATCCCTGGAGTCTATCAGAAGTCTGCCTTTACTAACATAACCGAGAATATCCTTGTCTATTATTCAAAAATTATATCAATTGATGCAATGCCGTCACAAAAGAAACAATGAAATACACTCCGGAAAGGGTACTGAGTTCTGAGACTACTGAGTTCTTCAGCCTCTCCTAATCAGACAATTAATAGACAAAGCCTTCCACAAAAGCAGGAAATTTTGCATAATCTGGTTAGTTATACCAATCAGTAAGAAGGAACTCTTCATTTCCAAACTCCTACATTATGTTGGGAATCCTTAAATAGTTGCAATTTAATTCAGTTCTACATATATTTCTTACAAGCACAGGCTGGACAAAGCAGAGAAAGTAGTAAATTAAATTTAACAACCCTGAAACTATCTGAGCTGCCACAAACACTTGTGGTAGTGGTGGCAATGAGGCTATTCAAAACCAAAATTTCCTGGTTTTAAGCCATGTGTGTATTTCGAAACACATTTCTATCAAGGTCTTCAAAGAGAAAGAAAACATGTCCCTTGATCTGAAACCATTGCATGTTCATATAGAAAGTTATGAGGTCTTAAAGGACTTACGAAAGTCCCTAAGTCACGTTGATATCTGGATTTGAAAATCCTATTCCAAACTGTCCCTTTTTCCATTATAAAACTGAAAGGACTGTATCAGCAAATTATGTCCCCAGAAATTTCTCTCCCAATGGATGATATTTATCAGCAGCATCTACAGAAAATACGTGATGATGTTTCCTTTGAACAACAACAACAACAAAAAATATATATATTTTTATATATATATGTATATACATCTTGCAAAATACAACAGTTTATCAAGGTTTGTGGTACAACGGTATATCACAGACATCTTCCAGGAACACAGTCTAAGATAGATTTTCTTTAAGGGGAACTAAATTTTTAGGCCTCAGCAGTGGTGACAGTGTTCTCACAGAGGTATTAAGTTAACGTAATTGCACTTGGAGACACCTTACACCAGTATCTGGGAAAATGAAGAAAAATCCAGCTAGCTTTAACAGGCTGAGGAAAATGAAGGTAATAATGCCTCTGAATCATAATGAAAATGAATGTTAAAGGACATAAAGATTTGCTGGACAAGAAGAAACCACTTGGCTCAAAAAGTCTGCTTGCTGCTTCGTCACCGCACCCTTCAGTGTCCTTCCCTTTCATAAAAACGTCTAACTGTCTCTTGCATTTATTTATAGTGTTTGCTGTGATGATCCAACTGGGCAACTTGCTTCATATACTTACAACTCTGGCATTATTAAATAATTCTGCCTGAATTCCCAGCTTTTGCCACTAAACTCCCAGCGTGTGGTCCTGGGTCCTGTTTGCCCCACTGCACTGTAAAAAAACTATATGCCACTGTTTTTTCTCCCCTAATGAAACTCCTTCTCTTTTTGGTTTTTTTCTTTTTTTCCTTCTTTTCTTCTTTCTTACCCTGTATTATCATCTCAGCGTTTTATCTTCGCTGAAAAGAACTTGTTTCTCATGATAAACCTTTCAGACACTTGTCACAATATTCTTGAAACAGGAAATCATTTCAGTTGTCCCCCTAAGCATCGTCTTTAAAGTAAGGTGGAAAGATGGTAAAAAAAAAAAAAAAAAAAAAAAGAAAAGATGTTTTATACATAACTGTTACTGATCTGTCCTCAATCCTCTGGTGGTGACACCTCTTAGAACTTCCTTTACCAAACAACTGCTCAGCCATGGACTCTGTACTGAAGATATTTTATTATTGTTATTTTTCACAATCAGTGTCAAATCCCTTCCTAGTCCTTTTACCACAATTGCTCTTTAGTATGTATGTTTGATTTTGGCTCATTAACCACAGATTATTTCCCATTTATATGTTAAACCCCTCACCTTTCTACTTTCTGCCCTTCACAAAAATGGCAAAATTTTTGAGATTTTACCTGCTGTTTTCCCATACATTTTATACTCATATTTATTTGTTGATAATAGTACTTCTCTACAGCAGAAGATGAGGCTACGTAGACAGGTAGATAGATCAGCGCTAGTGAAAAATGAACAAACGAGTCAGCTAGGGGGGGACCCTCAGCTGTAGGGAACGTCTGAGAAATTTCACATAAGGTAATTTTATGAGTGAATAAATAAACTTGTAGAATCATTATTTCCTTCATTTGCTGAAACCAACAATTTTAGAAAATTCTGGGGCTGGATTCATCACTATTACCAGTGATGTTACTGTTACTGCTTTCAACTGCACTGCCCTAAGGAAGGATTGTACTGAATCTTGTCCTGAAAAATATAATTTCTGCTTGTCGGTAGGAATCTAGTGCCCTATGTTGCCCCTATCTAGTAACTACGGTCTTTTAAGAGTATTACCAACTTAAATTTTCAAATAAGTCATAGCTAAGAGAGTCCAGAGCATTTTATTTATAATTTCATTTTTATGTAGCAGCAGTGTCCAGACAATACTATATAAAGGACATAGGGATAATTAGCATATGTGAGAACTCTGCATATATTCTTCAAGATATTATTTCTATAATATCTGATTGTGACTAGAGAATCTTTCTGCTCACATCGAGTTCCACTTCTCCAGAGCTGTTATTACTTTATGGCTACTCCATTACTTGCTCACCCACTTTCCTCTGTTCCTAGCAAGTGAAACATTATTTTAGAATCTAGACTGAATTTCCAATTTTCAATGAACAATCCATTGACAGTTTGGAACAAAACTGGTTTTGAACATTGGAGCTTGTAACAAAGACCGTCAAGATACTTTACGATGTGCATGGGTGGCACACGACTCCGCTGAAAGCCTTACAGAAATTTCATTCCTTTGCCATTGTCACCTTCTAACCTGTGGATGATGAGAGGGGATTTCTGGCAAGTACTGTGTGATTTTTAGGAAAATGTTTGGGTCTAGGAAACTCTTCTTTATAAAAAAATGGAAATATTAGAGGGAGGTGTGGAAAACATTGGACTGGGCCCTGGTACCCTTATCAGAATAATACACAGAGTCATAGAAAAGACGCAGAGCCTGAAAAAAAATAAAAATAAAACAATGCCGAGGACAGCTCTTATGGAAAGTTTTAGTTTTCCTAACTGAAACTGTAGTATTATAGGATAAGTGCGTATACAGATTGATTTACCACTGTCTCAGTTGTCAATGGGAATGTACCCAATGGGTTTCGCGTGATACTCTGTTTTCTTGGTAGACTTATGTTAGGTCCTTAAAATGGATCAGTTACAGCACAAATGGGTATTCATGACAAGCTTCTGAGCTTCTACGCTGTAGCATAGACCCATTCTCCAGGAAATGTATCAGTAATTTTTCCTGTAGGGAAACACACTATCTCATGGTCCCAATGACGGTCTTAAGCTCAACTATTTATTCACTGAGAAACAGGAATTCTTGGTGAGAGAATTTGTAAACATCTTGGAAAACAATATAAATTCAAAATGTAGAAGGGAGATTAATAGACAGCTGGCTAAGCTATAAACTGCAGCCCTGCATTTCTTCTGAAAACATGTTTTAACGAATGACCCCTTTTCTGGGGTGTCATACAGTAATTCTCAGGTAATGTTTAATTTTTGATAGGCTCTTCGTGGAAACCACAGTCTAGCTCTGGTGATCAGGAAGTCTAGGGAGGTTCATTACTGTTGGTATTTAGATACAAAACAACATTCCTAAATAATTCAGCCAAACAAAGAACCAACTGGATCATAATGTCAAGAGTTCTTCTGTCGACAAAGAAAGTCAATGACGCTGCAGATTTTCTGACACTTAGTGTGTTGATTGACATGATACTGTCATTATTTTCCACCATATATTTTGAATTCTCTGGGAAACATAAAAGAGTATGCAAATATTCTCCTTCATGCTTTACAGGATATAGCGTTTATCCTCCCAATGCTCCAGCCAAAATCAGCACCTGGATGAAGAGCAGCTGGCTAAAGCTGAACCCAGGAAAATTAATGCCAGTTGGAAAAGGGAAGCTCTCAGAACTTGCCTCTTCAGTCCATAATACCTGCCCCCAAACCCTTAAAATCCTAGTTATAATTTTCCCCCATTATCAAAGATTTGGCTTTTTTACAGGGCTCTTCATATATATAGCAACATTTCCTGGTCCACTTTTTCTAGCAGTCCTATAAAATATACTAAGAATGAAATGGCCCCAAGGAGTATTTTCAACTCAGTGCGTGTATAACTTCAATTAGCATTAAAAGGACTTACTTACATTGAAAAGAAAATATATCTATTTATTGTTTAACTTCCACCTTAACCATCATTGTCCTGTCATCCAATTTCTCTTTTCAGATTAATTATCACTAGTGTTACCGCTGTCTCATTTTTGGTTCAGTTTGTTTCTTCCTTGTATGTTATCTTTCCTGCTGTATTAATTCCGATTCAGTTTACTGATTCAATACTGCCCGGTGCAGTAGCAATTTTATATTTGCTCTTAAAGATATGCAGCTGCGCTGCAGATGAGTGACCTGGTCTCTTCACCTCTAGCACAGAACTTAGATTTTCAGGCTCAAACTTATGTTGCTTTACTTTTCATGATTATCTGTGATGGTCACCTTTTTACCAAACAGAGAGTTTATTGAAAAGACAGCGCATCTGTCTAAGACAGCATCTGTAAAGCGTTGAACAGCAAATACACGGATTGATTCGAGTAGCTCCTGTGCAACGCAGTTCCACAAGAGTCCCCACACAGGAATGGGACATGTCACNCAAAAAGATTGTACTCTCTTCAAAAAAGAAGTCCATGATTCAATCTAGAAGTGATGGCATTGCTCCCTCCAATAACGGCTGTTCACATCCATCTTGATCTGCCACACAGAAAGCTCAAAAACTGTGGAGCAACCAGTGTGAGGTTTCTGGGAGTTTGGAGGCAACAGAAACATACCTCAAAGTAACTTTTCTCCCTTGTTTCTCCCCAACCTAAAAATGAATTTCTGTTCCTTATGTTTGCTCTCATTACCATAATTAAAAAAACCCCAAACTAGAAGTCATCAATAGATGTAAAAATGCTAGGTGTGTAAATGAAATTATTTTTCTTTATGCACATGAGGAAAACTCAAATATTTAAAGTGTGTTTTGTACCATTGCATAGAAAGCACAAATGTGGAGATAAAGGATCCTGGGTAATAAAATTCCTAGACTGGACACAACTTATTATGTAATTTTGCATGTATCTTAGTTCCTGACTAGGAAAATTAATAGCATAGTAATTATCTGTTTTTAAAAGACATATAATCAACTATTAGTGTAGCTATGAAACTAGCATTCAGAACAGGAACTGCTGAGCTGAAAATCAAACTGGGCAGTGGGTCTTGGAATAAGATAAATTTTTATTTTTCTCTATATTTACTAGAGAAACCGGTCTATTTGATACAAGTAGCAATGTGGCACAGCAGGGAAAGATCCATAATATGAAACTCCTGTTGCTGGATACCCAAGCTACACACCATGAGTTTTTTGAGGGGCCTAATGTATTTAAGACCAGCAGAATCTGGAGATTAACTCTAACTCTACTCTTTCAGTGAGAGCTGGGGTTGTTCACTTTGGAGAAGAAAAGGCTCTGGGGAGACGTTCTGGTGGCTTTCCAGTATCTGAAGGGGGTCTACAAGAATGCTGGAGAGGGACTTTTTACAAAGGCATGTAGTGATAAGATGAGGAATAGCAGTTTTAAACTGAAAGAGGGGACATTCAGATTAGATATCAGAAATAAATTCTTTGCTGTGAGGGGGGTGAGCCCCTGGCCCAGGGTGCCCAGAGAAGCTGTGGCTGCCCCATCCCTGGAGGGGTTCAAGGCCAGGTTGGACGGGGCTTGGAGCAACCTGGGCTGGTGGGAGGTGTCCCTGCCCAGGGCAGGGGGTGGCACTGGGTGGCCTTTAAGGTCCCTTCCAACCCAAACCGTTCTGTGATTCTATGATTGTACTTGTGGACTGAACAGCTGTTAGTGATGGGAGTGGTTTAGATGTTCTCCTAAAAGCAGTTTTCCATTTAATTTCTAGGGAAAAGGAATCCAGTCTGTGCCCCTGAGATCACTCCATGAAGCAAACCCAAGTGCAGAAAGTGGGGATGATTAACAGATACACTTCAAAAGCACACTCCTGACTGTTAAATAAAATGCTAATCTAGACATAAGGCTGTCCAGAGAGGTTGCTGAATATCCAAGTTCACTAATCAAAACTTGATTGGACAAGTCCCAGAGCAACCTGATCTAAGTTGACTCTCATTTGAGAAGGGGGTGGGACCAGTTGACCTCCAGAGATCTCTTTGACTCTAAATTATTCTATGATTCTCCATGCCCCCGATAGGTGGAAGATATTGCTGTCATCCCATTAGCAGCTTTAATACATTCAGCGATGCAAGTATTCACATATAAACTGTGTTATGAATTAGATTTCTTGAAAATTACTTTCATTCTTTCATACTTTCATTTTTTCTTGAATCTATAGCTATAAAAATCTTGATTTATGAAACCCTTCGAAGTTTACTGGTGAGAATTTCCCTTCCCCTCTCATTTCTACATTGCTACAAAAACTTCTTAATAAAAAAACACCGAGGAGTAATTAAAATATTCTCCATACAGATTCCACTGACAAAAAGTGGAAAGGATCTTTAGCTTCACCTTATTTAAGAGGAATGATCAATATCCTTTCAAGCAATAGGACTAATTACTTCAAATACCTAATTGGAGATATTTATTGTAGCCCAAGGATAAAATCTTGAGGAGCAAAGAGAGATTGAAGATGGATCCCAAACCATAGCATTGCATACTCTTCACCTCTACGCCTGTTCTCAGAAATAACGATTTCTGATGCGCTGTGCCCGGTGATGCTTTACGGCCACTAACCATAGAGTCGCCACTGAAGGGTGGCAACTTGCTGTATTCTGTGAAGTGGACACTCAAAATGTGGTACTACACATGAGCAAACAGTCTGATTAAAAGCTTCTCTGCTTTGCACAGTCCCAAGAAAACCACATTGCACTGTTTCCAGCTGTGAAGAAAATGACTCAATAGATGTTTGTGTAAGACCACAAGTTTAAGTCGTGCGGTATGTAAGGGGCAAGAGACTGAATTTTCATTCTGAGTCCTTTGTTATCCCTCAGAGAGAATAAAGAAACTGCTAAACCGTGGTATCATAGCAGAGGATCAGGTGGAACACAGAAGACTCTCTGATAGTCCTTTCCATGGACTAAATAGCCAGTAGGGTACTGTTTGCCATCCGAAAACAGGCAGCAAACAATTCCAACCAGCAAATTACCCTGAACTTCCCCTTTTTGGTCCTCAGGGAGTTAGATTTCTTTGCTTGTTTGGTAGGTTTATTTTTTTTTTTTTTTTTTGTTTGTTTGTTTTTTCTTCTGTGAGAAAACCACTGGGTTTTTTTGTTTGTTTGTTTTTTTCTTTTTTACACCAGATACATATCACAACAACTGTTAATCTGCCCATGGTTCCCTGCATTATATTCCCCAGGGAGCCAAATCAATGATTTTGAATTTTCAGGTATAAATTTAGCCTTAAGTTATCTCTTTTATCATCTTAGCCCATTTAGCATCAATAACAGAAAAAAGGAAAAAAATTGTCAAAAAAAAAGCACCACAAATCAAAGCACCATATAAAGTTGGGAAGAACAGATTCTTCTCTTAGACATCGATTAGGAATTTCACTCGGCGACATTTTTTCGTATTTCACTTCCACGCTGCTGAGACCAATGTATAAGCAGTAAAACTTATGAAAAACTGTGCGGTAAATCTCATTCTGATTCACTTTTTTTCAGTTCATTTTTGATCCAGAAAGGACTGCCTTTGCCCTGTTCCACCCTTCCTTCAGTCTGTGCCCCATTCCGAAAAGCGTCAGTTTAATTAAAGCAGCAGAAGGGGATCATTTTTTCTGATCATAATTTCTGATTAAGGAACAAAAAGAGGCTGAAGGGATGAGTTTAGACTTAGAAGGTGGATCAGGGACTTGTAGGATGGGACGGCAGAAGTACCAACAATTGGACAAAACCTCACTGATTCTGCTGTCCAAGGAAGGGGGGCCTTCCCTTCGGTGTGCTCATGCTGAGGTTTCCCCAACAGACAGTATAATGAAATAAACCTCGCTCCTGAGATGCGTTAGCCATCATTGGGAAATAGCTTAGAAATACCTTTTCTTAATGCTACCCGGGAATAAATGGAAAAGAGGAGCTGAAGGGTGCCTGAAGAGGACAGATTCAACAAGTTTTGAAATTTGCTGCAGGAAGGAAAACAAGAGAAAAAAAAAATCTGCTAGCATCATTCTGTTGCTCTTTTATCTTTTCCTCCCTGTTCTATTATTTGATTAATGACAAGTTGTGTAGATGACAAATAATTTCTCCTACTTAACTGCCAACATTTTTATTTTTATTTTAAATATTCATAAATGAATTTAATGCTTATGCATGTGGGAGACTAATAACATTAGTGAGAGCCAGACAAAGCTTAGGCAAGGCAGTGTGCAAGACTTTCCACATGGCTCTGCCAGAGCAACTAAATCTTTATCTATAACACTCCTACTAATATTCCAAGCACAGGCTTCTTTTGTTTTGCAGATATGAGAAAAGCTGCGCTGATCTTACAAAATATGTAGATTAAAATAACAGGCATTCACTGACGTGCTTATGCCATGCTTGAGACCAGGCAAACAGAGGTCAATGGGTATTTGAGGGCGGTTCTTCTTATATTTCTGGTCTCTTACACATGCGGTCAGACGGTGCCCAGTCGACACGTACACAGCCAAGGTGGATGGAGGTGGAAAAAAATATGTGTCTGTTTTCTTGCTTCCCAAAATGTTGGGCAGCTCCAGCTTCTTGCTTCTCAGTGAATGTGGGTGCATCCCTGCAGGGCAGCTACCTGCTCAGAGCTCCCTCAAAGACAAGGAGGTGACAAGGACAAATCAGGGCTTCAGCAATCCTCCAGTTGCTGCCAGAATTCCTGAACCTCTTAAAGGCCGTTTCTACAACCTGTAAAAGACCATTTCAGCAAGGCTGTCGCGGGTCACCCCTAGCACGGAACCCTGCTTACACATTCAGACGTGAGCGAAATATTGCAGTGCGCTTCTCCTACAGAGGACTATTAAGATTTCACACAATGCCTGCTGCCTCCTCCTCCCATCTACATACTGCTACCAGAAGGTTTCTCTACATGTGCTGCAGAAACCTATTCATAAAAATCCTGCCCTATGTTGGGAACCTCTGATGGGTGAAAGAATCTGAGACCGGTATCGTCTCATTAGCAATATTTAATCTTTTCAGTGGGGATGATTAGAGTCTTGAATCAGCTACAAAGCCATGGTATGGGTGGGAGAATCAGATGGCTGGTAATGTGAGGGGAAAAGGATGAAAGAGGAGAGACAGTGTGAAAGAAAGACATATTGAAACCAGAATAACTTTGCATCCAATGAAGCTCTATCTGCCTCACACTTGGCAGCTATTTATGTATTTCCCTGTATTACTGGAATTTATTAATGATTGAGAAAGAAACCAAGGAAATATAGTGCACAGTATTGTACAGACTCCATAGCCAAGTCAATCTCACCATTGTACAACTAAAATAATGGCAATAAGCCCTGAGTGGTGGCCAAACCAAAGACTGAACACCTGGCTCTCATTTATTGTGAGTTTACAACTGAAAACAAAGTTTTGACTTTTACAGCTGAAAATTTTGTGACTCATCCCAGCAGCTCATAACAATGCTTCCTGATCCTGACCAACCCAACAGCAACAGAGCCAAGAAGAACAAAAGCAACCTGAAAAGTTCAATATAATGAACGTCTTTCTCCTAGTTGTCTCCCCGTCCTGGCTTCTGAACTCAATGCCAATGTTTTAAACAAAAATAAACATAAAATAGAAAATATGACAGCAACAAAATTGTTGAGCTGCTTCCATCCACCCACACACATGGAGCAGTAAAACCAAAATATGACAGAAATATTTACCTATGTCAGGGCAATGTAGCTTTCTGATCCTGAGGTATTTTAGTCCCACAGAGCATTTTTCCTGTTAGTAATACTCTCCCCCTGCCCCTCTGAGATTCTTAAATGAATCGCTGTATCGAGGTGCAGACATTTCTTTCTTTGGTAGGAGCCTGATTTTCCCCAGGGTGAACAGCAAAAGCTTTCCTGGGGTGAAGTGGGGAGGTTCAGGGTGGATCAGAGCCTGAATTTCTGGCTCTGCAGGAAAGTCTGAAACGCTAAAGCAGAGTCAAACTTTAGCATTGGGAAAAAAAAAAAAAGAAGAAAAACAACAAAATAAACCCAAAACAGAGAAACAAATAAAAATGCCCGGACCAACCCAACCCTATCAATGTGGTATTTCAGCATAAACCGCTGGGGCATCCCAGGTTGCCCCGAGACCTGGTAACCTGCTCCCAGGCTGTGTGCCGCGGGGCTGGCAGCCAGGGCTCCTGCAGGGGGGAGCCGGGGCCTGCTGGGAGCCCTGACGCGAGCTGGGTCCCCCAGGGCTGCCAGGCAAGCTGTCGGGGAGGTGGGTGAGCTGGCAGCAATCCCGCTGGGTTTCTGTCAGGAAAATATGGGAAAATCTGCATGTTTCCAAAGAACATTTAAATTTCGTCAAAACAGCGTTTTCCAGCACAATCGTTTTTTTCCACCATGAAATTTTTGCCTCTCCATTTGTTAGTGTCATTATGCTTGGGTTTCGGGGGATGTTCTTCCCCCCTGTAGCTGACCAGTGTCGCCTTTTATTTGCACGGTCTGCACAGAGGACAGCGAGAAGCGCCCACTCCTGCTGCAGGAAGGATGCTTCCTCCTCTTCCTCCTCACCTCGCAAGCCACCCTCTTCAAGCACCATATTTAAACCCTATATTAGCACATGCAGAGCAGCATCCAGCAAAAGGCCAACAGATAAAAAACTGAGTTAGCGCGTCCACCTATTCCTGAGTCAATTTTATAATGAATTTTGCTCAACACATACTTTATTGCTTTAGCAACGGTGTTCTCTGCCACAGGGTTGCGCAGAGACGTGCTAATCATTCTCAGCTTTAGCAAAAGATGCAAAAGAAGCAATCAGAAAACGCAGAGAAAGCTATTAATGTGGGATTTGCCAGGAAGACAGAAATGTTCTTGCATGGCAGTTGCAATTGTAGTAACATACAGCAATACGTTTCTTGAAATAAAACAGAGCGTTCCTATAAAGAAGTGATAGCTCCCAATTAATCTCATATTGACGTACATAAAGACGTCTTTCATCTGTGGCATTCCCTGATACAGGATATTATTGTAGCGAATACTGATTTCTAAAGGATTATTTCCATGAAGAGTATCATTAGAATAAAATTTCAAGGGATATCATTATTCGTGTTTATGACAAACTGACTAACTGCTGAAGAAGAGAAAATGTTTCAAATTTTAATGGAAAATAGGAAAAAAAAAAAACCAGAAAAAAAAAAAACCAGAAAAAAAAAAGAAAAAGACCACTTGGGAAATAGGAAATTCTGTAACTCTGGATCTGATTCTGACTCCTTCCACAGCCCTGGGCAAGGCACTTGAATTCTCCCTGTCAGAGAAACAGTGATTATCTACCTCTTTTGGCTCTTTGAATGATTGTTTTTCTTAATGTTTTAAAGTGCTTTGATAATGAAATCCAAACCTGTAAAAATCTACCGTGTCATAACAATATTAGAGGGTTTATTTCTTTCCAAACCATTAGGTTCTGACCATCATTATGACACAGAGATTACATACCTTTTAGAAAATTCAGAGAACGCCCATCTATAAGGAAGTTTTCAGGTTTCCTGTTTCCCCAGCATATGCAAACAGATAATTTCCACTATAGGATCTCTTGCTATAAGAAATACAATAGATATTCAGCTCTCAAAATTATTGCCGTGGCAGAATCCAATACAGGTGTAGCTATACCACAAAGGTGTTGCTCCAGCAGCACAAATTATATTGTTTGGAAGTACACAGAAACTTTATAGCAAAGGCATGTTTTTGCCTATTAAAGCTTTTGGTAAAGCCTCTAAAATCTATCCTCTCGCAAAACTAATTTTGCGTCTCCATTTGCTTTTTAAGAATAGAATCCCCTCCAAAACTGCCACCTTCTGAAGGTGTCTGAGCAATAAAGACAGGACAAAATCAAAAGCACAGGAACTCAGGTACAAAGTGGGCCACAATCTGCTTTTATTCAGTGCCCCCACACTGATCTCTTCACAGTTTTTCCTCAGTATTTTATTACTTTTCTGGACCGTTTCATCATGGCACAAATGTGGAGTTTATCTCTCACGCGAGATTATCTTGTTATAGACGATCTGGTTATTGAATGTCCTCGATGAAGAACAATCTTGTTAATAGCTTGCCTGCTCAGAGATGTGTCACTTCAAATCCATCTTGCATCTGGATCTCAGCTACATATAAATGCCCTCATCTGCAGCTCCCCTTCCTGAGACTGATGATGGTTGTTCTGCTTCGGAGTCAAATGTCTCACAAAAGACTTACTCAGCTGGTGGAATTTATTTCACATAAAAACAGTTATACAGAAGTTTTATCTAAATGACCATCATCTTTCTTTCTATAAACCTTATAGTTGCCATTTTTGCAGTTTTCCTTGAACACTGTAATCTATTAAATTTTGACGGAAGTGAAAACATAGGTCAAAAACATTTCCTACGGATCCACATATGCAGGGAAAACGATGTGAATATATCTCCTCTGAGGCATCATCTGACTTGGGGAGGCTTGTGCACATAGTTCAAGGTCTGTGAAAACTCCGGGTGAACGTTGTTCTCTCTGTATTCCCAGGCATAAAGGGGAAAAATAAGACATGCGTTGCCCCTACAGCCCAGTAGACCTGAAGGTGATGCTGGATGCTGGGGAGTCGTTGACATCTGCACACTTACAGCCCTGCCATGATTCTGGTATAGTTCCCCGGCATTTTCAGCAGGACTAAACCCATATATCCCCAGCACCTAAGTTGGGCACTGGCCCAAGGACTCTTTGCCAAGAACTTTCTTTCACCACTTCCTTTTGTAGGTTTTCTCTTAGAAAGATACAATGGATGATCAGGTTATTTAACAGAAGTTAGATAAGACACAGGTTATATTTTGACCTAAAAACAAAGGACACACATCTTATTTCTGTGTTATGGGGCTGGGAGATATTTTCAATAAAACCCCTAAACTGTATTATTTGTAACTGAGGTGGTTATGAATCCTACATTTTGAATCAAGGATTTATAAAGTTTTGGGAAGCTCTTATGTTTGACTTCAGCGATTCTTGTGAACAGTTCACCTCCTGTCTTACATGGTGCATCATGAGCGGGGAGAAGAGGCAGGAGATGTGATCTGAAGACAAGACATTTTTGCATTTGAGAATGTGACTTACAGTCCTTGGCACGGCGTCAAGAGGAGGTCCTGGCACACAGCAGAGGTAACAAATACATCCTCTGAAGAAAAAGAGTATCAGATGCTGCACAATACACGAACCTCTGCAGAGAGACAGATGGAGGGTAAATGCAATAGCCAAGGAAATAACAAGAAAAAGTTATAATAAAGAGTTTCAAGCAACAAGCACTGCTGGATGGTTTGCTGAGACCAAGCTCAGCTCACTGGGAATATAGTCACGTTGGTACAGGAAACACTGTTTAAGAAGAAGATAAATGCTCATTACAAAAGAAAAAAAAAACAATTGATTTTCTTTCTGGATAAAAGAGGTTGTCAAAAAATAAGCTGTTGGCTTTTCACGGGTCATTTTAAATAAAATCAGGTCTATAGCAAAAAAAGATCTTTTCCTTGCTAACTATACCTATGACCTTGAATGAAGGGATGCTAAGTGCTTTAGATGTTATGTTAATTTTATACATGCCTGTAAATTCTTATAAACGTACAACGTCAGTGTATGGTTTGACTTGATAATCTCAAAGGTCCGTTCCAACCATGAAGATTCTATGATTCTATGTTTCGTTCCAGCCTGAATTCTGAGAGAGATGTACTCTTAAAAAGCAATGGCTAAGCTGCTGTTTTATATGAAGAGCTGGACTGTGGAAAATAAACCTTTTTCCAAGTCAGTACCTATTGCACTTTGGGTGCAATTCACAAATTTGTCACCTTACCTTTCAAAATGCATTTCAGTTATGGTTAACTAAATCGCACCACTTGGCTACTCGATACTGCTGTCACGATGTTAGCAATGATGATGTCATCGGTAGATCATACCACAGCGACTGAATAAATGATGGACTGGTACAAAACCGAACACTGGTGTTCAGTGTGTTCCTGATACAGGCCTTCAGGTACACCGTCCGTGTGTTAAATGTCTTTCATGCCTCCGTGAAATATGAGTATACAAGATAACTATTCCCCCTCTGGCTACTGTGGTACCGTCTACTACTGTAATTAGAATAAATAAGTGAGAAATGAGCATTTTAGAACACAGTTCGATAAGCAATTTAAACCAGCATAAACTGAGGCCACCATCAAAAGAAGCATCTTTGCCTTTGACCCTGTTCCTGGCTGATCTATCACCCTTTGGCTGGTGCATGGGCTTTCGTGAGCACTTGCTGAACTAGGTGAGTGGGTTATTCTGTGTGAAAACAAAAAATACAGTGGACAACAAAACCCATGATGATGATGATGATGATGATGATGATGATTCAATAAGCTATTATATAATGATAATAAAAATTAACAACAGCCACCACCACCACCAGGTTAATTCATGTAATTCCTCAATCCAGTTCACTACAAGATTGCAAGATGTGAAAGAACCCACGCGTTATGGAGGGGGAAATGAGGAGCAATGGGAGGACAGGACTGCTTTTTTTGGCTGCTGTGACAACTTACACTGGCTCAAAAGGTTCATCTAACTGTCGCCTCACTCTGCATCCTGCAAGTGCGTGACTGGGTTATCGGAAATAAATTCTGACCACACAGTTCTGTAATGAATTCGAGAAGAAATAAAAGGCCCACCTCCGTGTGTAGGTCTGGCTAATAGGATTTTGATCTCAATATTTAGTAATTATCAAGTAACTACTTTGTTGTCATGCTGTGAACTGTAAATAAGGGATTTATTGACAGATCCCGTTTTTCATTTGATGAGACAATACAGCAGAACATACCCAGGAGTTCATGGAAGCATGAGTATTAAGGTGAAACATACGATATCATTCATGATTACTTAGCATAGCTTAGCCAAATAGATTTAACAAACAAATATAATTTAATATTGCCACTACAATGCAGTGGAATGCCAAGTTCTGATTTTTTCTGATGGCCTATTATTTACTATTTTAAAGGTTTTCAGTGAGTAAATAAAACACTGTAATAGACTAAATATCGATGATTATAAAACCAAATATCTTTGTGTTATAATCTTTGCTTCTGATTAGGCCACATTTTTTTGACAATATCCTCCTCTTGATGTTCTGGTACTTCAATTTCTAATTTTGATCTGAACGAGGAGCAATAGATGGAAAATATTTTATGTCTGTAAATATAAAAAAGAAGTAGGCAAAATAATGTAACCAAGCATTTCCAATTAGTAGCCTTTTAAAAATTATTTTAGGCAGATGTTAAGGCAATCTGAACTCTCTCCAAGTCAGTGTGCACACTTGCTGCTATGATAAAAAGTGATTTTCTAAATGACATCTTACTTCAAAAACCTGTGACCTCAGCAGCCTTATGATTATAAAATACTTATTAGCACTTTTTATTGCAGAAACGAGAGAGAGGCTGTTAAAGCTGTCTCTTGCGCCATAATCAATGGACTAATTAACCAAATCTGGAACCTTTAATATGACTACATGGCCACCAGCTATGTAACTTGACTTTCAGACTCCATTCACAAGGCTGACAGCTAGGAAAACATTTGTTTTATTTACAAAGTACCTACTTGGGAAAGGAGTCACTGAGACACAACAAACGTGAAATGTCAGTGTATCTTTACAGTCACTTTTCTGAATATATTTTGTGTTGTACAAAAGAATTGTTTTTGCCATATTACATCCACGTCATATTAATCAGTTGAACTGGTTCTATTATGTCTTGCCTTCTGTATCTCAAACACCTTAGCAATACCGAACAGATTTATGAATCTTGAAAGTGGTAAAGTAAAAAG
>VXBH01003485.1:265890-269095 GCA_013400035.1 Rynchops niger | reverse complement strand
AAACACATAATGAGGTCAGATGGAAAATCTTGTCTTGTTTCAGATATGAATTCAATCCGTCCTTTCTTGCATGTGAGACAATATACACAGAAGAAAATGCTGCTGACATGTTTTAACTTCACTGACACTGAAAATGTTTTCTCCTCAGCTGGTGCTTTTAATCTTCATCTGAAATATTATATATAGGATTACCGGAGGTGGCCATAAAATCAGTTTTGTATTTACCCGTTTAACCTCTGCTTTTCATCTGAAGCTCACTTAGCACCACCGCTCAAAATTCTTTTGATAATCTTGTCAGTTAATTCACATCTAGCAAAGTGCAGGGGGGGATAAAAAAAAAAAAAAAAAAAAAAAAAGGGCNAAGGGCGGGGGAAGGGCTCGAAAACTCTGGGAAAGAATACTGGTCTTGTAGTTAAAAACCGGGAGAACTGGAGTTCACCTGTCACAAGCAGGTACTTTGGTTCAAAACTATTCCCTAGGGCCGTGCTTTGCTATTGAGCATAAGTCAGAACAATGTGTCAAGACTTGGAGCACAGCTCTTCAATGTCTAACACAACTATTAGAGAAAGAGCTAAAAAAAATTCGGTTGTCAGCATAATTTGAGTTTAAAATGATTTTAAAGGAATGTTTAATTCCTAATTAGCCTATTCAGTGCATTATAATGTACATTTATATCCAGCAGCGAAGGAACCCAGGGTAACCTTTTTATGTAGCGTACCTTGTACGCTATGTAACTGCCCATGGAAAACAACAAGGATAGCTAAATTAGCTATGGCCTTTAACACGCACAGGTCACATTAGAGAAAGTGCTATATAAAAAAAAACCCGGAAAAATAAAAAACTGAGCTGCACTTCACCAAAAGGGACCATCCCTCTAACTCTAGCCCAGATAAAATGTCTTTTACCTCTGCCTGTAAGGAGATCGGGGCTTACCGGTAAGTTTATACACCTCCTTTTTGGCTCTTTTATGGCCTCTGTTTTGGTAACGCCTAGGTGACTCATTACGCTGAATACATATGCTTCGTTTTGCATATGGTCTTTTATGGTAGAAGCAATTATGCTGCATGCCAGGGTCATACAGATTTTGCAGAGGGAATGGGGTTCTGGTGCATGGCCCACCCTGGCACACGAACAACAGCACCTTTCTCCTCTCTCCATGGGGAGATACTTCTCAAGGAAGAACAGCGGAGTGTTAAATAAGTGAAAAAAAAAAAAGATGAGTATGGCAAGGTACAGCATGAATGTCAATCACCACACCATCCTTAATATTTGTGAATGGTTTATATATCTCTGCTACAGGAAGCTGTAACAGTAAAGAGAAATATACCTCGAGTCCTACCATCTCAGAAGTGGGAAACGCTATTCAGGTCAAGGGCTGAATGTCACTGCCCATGATTTTCACAGCGGTGTTACCCTGACTCTGCGGATCTACCAATTATAGGTATTTTCAGGACCTCTCTGAACTTTTCCGACTAGACTCTTTGCAAGGAGACTTAACTGTGAGCCAGAGCCTGAACCGGTCTAAATTGAGACAGTGGCACTGAACTTAAGTAAAGGCGAGTACACATGAAATGCTTTAGAAGTGCTGGTTCTGACGATTCCAGATAACGTCAAATTTTACAGGGCATTAACATTCGTATCGTAGTTTTCACCTTCTTTATTTCTGACCGGGTATGAAAAAATATAACATAAGCAAGAACTGGCCCTGCCCTAGGACTTTCCACAGCACAATTAATTTTTAAGTTAAGTTATGAAAAGATAAAAACTCATATAAAAGCTACAACTGTCGTAGAAAATACCACACTGACGGCATTTGTACAGAAAACAAAAATGAACCACGCTAATTTTCAGACCCTATAGCATTTATCTTGCAAGAGAGAATAATTCTTGGAAGAAGAGAGGTTTGCCTGTCACCCTATCAAAAGCAAAATGTGAATTACTGTATTTAAAAAACAAGTTGCAAATATACTCCAAGATTGGAAGCAATATGAGATTTAAATAATTATCATAAAAATATTATCCTCTACATTGTGATTTTTATACAAGAATTAAAGATTAGCTACTGGTAAATAAACCAAGGATAAAAATGTGGTTTTGATCCCAAGAATAGTGGAAAGGTATGAAAAGGCAGGGTGAATAGGAAAAGAGCCAGCAATCATATCATCCGCCAACCACAATGATGTTACTTCATGAATCCATAAATTTGCAAGTGAAAATTGTACAGCTTTTTCTTGAATTTCACAGCTGTGCATTTGCAGCTTAAAAATATGTAACTTTTTTTTTTTTTTTTTTTTTTAAATTGTGCACAAGTGTTTGTGGTTGTCAGCTAGATGTTCAGTTACTGCAGGGAAAAAAATCAGAGTGGCAAAGCCCACATCAAGAGAGTCTCATCTGGTTGCTGAGCTAGAGATCACAGCCCAGCTGATTAAGTTGTCTGTTAAATGATGGAGCAAAAGTGTTTTGATTATTAAATGGTGTAAACTGATCAAAGCAGTGCAAGACAAACCTTTCTGGCACAAGCCAACGTGCCTTTCTCAATGAGCAGAGAAGTTCTTCAGTCACAAAATGTGAACTCCTCTGCATGACAACAGAATTAACTCTTTGCTTACTGAAAAATGAAAAGTCCTTAAGGATTTATTCTGAAACACAACTATCCTTCCTCTAGAGGAAAAAAAAACAGAAGTACAGACCTCACTGATTCAGAAAGTGATAAAAATCAGGTATGGCATCCATGATAGAGGAAGCTTTTATATCTGTCTGAACAGAAGTAAAACTGCTTCTTAGATGTACACAACCTTGTTTTTCCACTGTCGCTTGCCCTGAACCATTAACAAAAGTAAGCAGGGGATCATGGGACAGCAGATTTTGCAAGACTGATATTTAAAGAAAAACAAATCTGGTTTTCTGCCCTCAAACTGTTACCTGTAAATCTCTGTTTGTAACTCTGAAAAACTGTTTGAGTTACAATTTTTGAAAGGTCTCTGCAGTGTAAGTGGCTTATGAAGAAAGAGAATACTCAGCATTTTATGTTATATTTTTAGAGTTTTAAAGCATACTGACAAAATACCTTAGAATATGTTTATGTATATAAAGAATGGCTCTAAAAATTCACATGCATTAAAGGATCACATGCTCCACCACTGTATTAGGGACAGTGAGATTAAATCACTCAGCTGAAGTCCGAGCTCTGACAAACCCTATTTGG
>VXBH01003485.1:258390-260890 GCA_013400035.1 Rynchops niger | reverse complement strand
AAGTAAAAATATCTAAATCAAAAGCATCCCACAGATGAACTCCTACTTGAACCTATAAGAAGAACAGTTGCTATAAAGTAAAATTTACTGATAAAAACTGGCAAAAATCTTGCAGGGAAAAGGCCACCTTGGTAAAAGAAGACACAGGATATTGCAAGGAAAAAAATCTGTCTTTTTCCTTAACTCTAATCATTGTGTTTTCTTCATGCAGCACCACCACAGCATGGATGCTGTGTCTCAGGACCAATGCCCAGTAAAGTTAGCCATTTTCTGAAAAACCTGGATTTCCCTCTACAAAAACTGACCCATTGATAACAGAGAGAATAAGGCTGAAAGAAGCCACATGTGCAGGTAACTAGTTTACAAAGCTGAATATAAGACAATACACAAAAGCCAGAAGTAGATCCTGGGACCTATTCCCATTATCATAAAAGATGGTGAATAGAATGACCCATATTTTCAGAATAGTTTTTAAACAGACGTGTACAAAATAATACATTGGCTGTATTTATAGACACTGTATATTTTACGTGCACAGCCTAGAAATACTGCTAGAATGTGTTTAAATTTGGTTTTCAATATTACTATCATTTTGCACAGATAACCAAGAAGTCAAATTGTCCATTCACTTGCTATTCAGTTTCTCTCCAGCTGGTAGGTCTCATTTCACTCCTTGGCAGAGATATTTTAATTTACCCAACATAGAAGAATTCTGGCTTCAAATCTGTAAACACACTGGTTATATTTCCATTTCTGTAACTCATTACATTAATCACAATTGTATACATTAAAAGAAATCTGTCCTTCCTCCTTTATGTGCCACAAATTAGGTGAGTCTTTTCTGGACTCTGAGGTTTCGTTTTTTTTGACATTGCAGCTCTGGCACCAAATAGTTAATATATATTTGGGGAACAGTTCCTTTGAGTTCTCTCATTTTCTTAAGCAAAGACCTCAGCACTCACTGGTCATCTGCTAAGAAGAAATTCAGTGAAACTGAATTTCCACTTAAACCACTGTTCCTTGCCTGTTTGGTTATTGTAATTGAATGGAAAAATCAATGAACCACCAGCGTGTAAAAGATTCCATTGAAAACCATTTCAAGGCTACTTTAAAAAATAGATAAAAATGATGGTTTCAGAAAATTGTGCTTGAACGAGCAGGTCCAAGGGATCGGATTCTGACAACAAACACAGCAGTGCAGGTTTCTCTCTTCCCTGAAGGAAAAACCTGACTGGTGAGCCCACACACCCAGTTCTCACACTGGGAGTGCCACAACGAGCACATCTCAGGTTAAGGTCGTAAGGAGCGATGTAAGAAGTTTAAGATGATTGACCAGATCCCACGGTGGTGGGACATTGGCTGTACTTTTACCGTCAGTGATTGCAGGGGAGCGCAGAGAGCCGGACACCTTTGAACGTGATACTTTTGGAGGTAAAATCAGAGAACAAAGCCCTTTGGCCATTATGGTTTTGCCCAACTTTTCCTGTTTTCCTTTAATGATTTAGATTTACCAACAGGACAATGACTAGGTGCATTTGCAATGCCAAGTATCTCAAAAGGGGAGTATTTTCCACAAAATATTTGGTACCAGTTGGACTCTTTCCCAGTTCCCTATACATATTTCTCTGGAGCTTTCTGGCACAGTGTTAACACAGTACTCAATATTGTTGCATTTTACTTAGTGGTCAGAAATTTGTAGAGAGCTTTTTGTAGACAAATCTCACAAAATCCTTTCCCAACAGTTATTTACGAGAAATTCGAAGAGATAAAGTGGTAGAGGGACTGTCTTGTACAGAAAAATTTCCCTGTGAATGTTACGGGGATGCATATCTTAGCTTCGATGCTTGGACCCCCCAAGGTGGCGAACATTAAATCTGTGTTGAAAGTGCTCGTATGACCACAGATGACTAAATGAGGCAGAAAGATGGTACAACCACACCCCTTAGAGCTGCAATTGCCCACGGACACACTTATTACATGTCAAATGGTGTTGTGGTGATGGAAGATAACTACAGATTAGGATATATAATATGCTTGTTATATGTTTATGTAATAGGCTCCTGCTTACGGAAAGCTGCAAGGGACAACATTTTCAATACTTTTTTTGCTGGAATGTAGGAGCGAAGGTAATTAAAAAGGACCTAAAAGATCCAGCTGTGGTATTGCTATCTAGAATCATGCACATGTGGCCAGCTACTTCATTGTGATTTACGAGAAAATACCGAGAAAACATTCAAATGCTATTTACTATATTCAGGTTTGGGGTTACTTTATTTTNTTTGCTGGAATGTAGGAGCGAAGGTAATTAAAAAGGACCTAAAAGATCCAGCTGTGGTATTGCTATCTAGAATCATGCACATGTGGCCAGCTACTTCATTGTGATTTACGAGAAAATACCGAGAAAACATTCAAATGCTATTTACTATATTCAGGTTTGGGGTTACTTTATTTTTAGCTTTTTAGGTTTTTTTTTTTATTTGTTTCGTTACTTGGTTTAAAG
>VXBH01003485.1:195301-232298 GCA_013400035.1 Rynchops niger | reverse complement strand
TTGTTTTTGGTTTTTTTTTTTTTTTTTAGGAGTCTGCATCTGCAACACATGCACATATTTCAGCTTCTGTATTCGTAGATGTGAAAGATATCAGGGAAATGGTAATTTTGGCTTACGTTCAAAGTTACATACTTTTAAATGCGTTATATTTATATATTGCGGGACTGCCTTTTCATAATAACTTCTTTCACCCAACACTTCCAGTTGATCATTTATCTCCTTGTGTCCCAACTCATAGTGAATGAGTCGAGACAGGTGAACGTCTTCTGAGAAACCCTGAGAAAGACAAAAACAGGTCTCCTTTTCTTTCACGTGCACTTGAAAGTTGCAGGTAAAAGCGCAGTGGTCAGAAGGGCCCCCCAAAACCATCACAAGATTCAGGTCGGTTTTACAAGAATTAAGCCACCACCCAGTTCAGGAGAAGCTCGTTTTTATGAGTCAAGCTACGCTGATGCAAAACAGCCTGCTTAAAATGCAGCTCAGTTCTTTGAAAATGGTAACGAAAACTTTTATCAATAACCTTAGGTTTGTAAGAATCTTGTCCAGTTTTCAAGGATGACTTGGGTACTTCGGATTTTTATTTCGCAAAAAGTTGCTGGGAAAGGTATATCTTGAACGCGGGTGCAGGTCTGTCTCCCTCCTGGGGTTTTATCCACTTTACCTTATGTGGGCACCTTTTAAAATGCCATGAATTCAGGCTTTTTATTTTTTTTTTTCTTCTAGGAGGACTTATGAAACCTCAAAATCGGAACATGATTTCGAGCAGCCCTCCTCTTGCCGGACTCCAGATGTAGAAACTGGTATTAAGTTAACCCCAGCGTTGGAACAGCTTCATCTTTTAGCACTGGTGGAAATGAAGGCTGCAGACAAAAGCACTTAGCATCATACATGCTTTATACTCCCTGCGCTGGTACCCATGAAAAAATACTGTAAGGGGGAATCTAAAAAGAGTAATCAAACTGGTATCGTGATACCTCGTCAGACAAGTGCCGTGCAAAAAGGCATTCTCATGGTTTGTGTTTGGCCACCCTGGACCCTGATAGCTTCCTCCCTCCATCTTCACCACTAAAGTCAACTTGACTCACAACACCAGAGCACCTCCTTCATTTTGAGTCCTCTCCACGCCTGAGCTGCTCTTCCACTGCATCGTACGCATCTCCTGGTGGGCACCGATCTCAGCCCAGCGCAGCCTTCAGCTGCCAATGTCGCTCTTCCCACACCCTGCACTAGGGTAGGCGCCAGCTGGGCTGGGGGGAGGACTTCCCTCAAGCGCCAGTGGCTTGGTACAGCTGTGGCATCGCGTATTTGGGTCTGAAACGGGTCTTTGATACTTCTAAAATTTTTTAACCAGTGGTTGGAAAACTCAGTGCCGATAATGTCATCTTCCCTTTTCTATAGACTAAGAATATTAAAGCCATCAAAAAAGAAATATGATATTAGTAATTGATATGCACAGGAAGAGCATATATATATATTTTGCCATCTGTGAATATTAATGAAGCATAAATCTAACACATTAAGTCATATTACCAGACCATATAAACAGGACAATTTTTAAAGTTCACCTAAAGGGCAAATTAGATTGGCATCTACTGTTACGTTCAGGTGAAACTCTTGAGCTTTTACAAATTCTGGGGTTGGAGGTTTATTTTCTTATTTTTATGTAATTGAATTTGTCCCAGTTTCCAGTACTGAAGGATTACACATTACTATTTGAAATAATCTTACTTTGCAGGCAAGCGGTACATTTTCCTTCAACCTATAAAACCCAAACATTGCTAGCATAGTAAATATGTATGTTTCGGAACAGGAAGAAAAGGAAAATGAATACCAGCTAGAATATTTACAATAAGAACTGTTTAAAGAAAAAATGTGTTTGATCTTTGGCAAGTTCCCTGACTTTGAACTGACACTAGACAAATGATTATGGAGAGAAGATTCATGAATAGCTACTCCTCCACTTGTGGGCTCTTACATTTGACTGTGCAGACAGCATTCCTGACCAGGGAAGATCTTTGCTCCCACATATGTTACTAAGGTCAATTATTTTTGGTACGTTGGAACAGAAAAGGGGGGGAGGGGGGAAGGCCTTTCAAGCAACGCGGCCTCAATTAATTTAAAACACATAGTAATGGGCTCTAAAATAACAGCATTTTAACCAGTGAGTTCATTAAACATTTTCTCAAATGCATAACCATTATTTTGCTTGGTCAGATGTTTTCTCAAAGGAGAGTTCATTCGTTTTAACTGCTTAAAATGTATGATGAATGAACCAATTTGCTTTTTTTATTTACATTTTACCATGGATAATATTTTATTAAAAATACCACCAGAAAGCAGCAGAGTACGGCTTTACTCAGTGCTTAGTTTTCAGGGCAAAGCTTTCTTTAAACGTAAAGAAAATAGAACATGTTAGGTTACGTTTGCAAATGAGCTGCCCCAAGCTCTGATATGTAACATAAAACAAAAAGAAAAAGGTAAAACTAAACCATAATTAGTTTTGGAAATTGTTGCACACCTAGAATGATAAAATGATGATATGTGAGGTAAACCATTAGGCCAAAGGATGTTCAGGGACACGGCTTATTGCTCTTGAACAGCAGTTTTGCCAGGACTGACTTCACCGGCACAACGCAGACATCTTAGCAATGACCTTAATGTGTAAGGCTGTAAATAAATTGAAGAAGCAACTGCAGAAAAATAAAGGAGGGAGGGACTGCTGCAAGACAAATGTGATGTAGCAACTCATGTTATCTGCCGTAACAGATCTGGGTGAGCACATGTGCAACAGCTGAAGAATCAAGTACTCCACACGCTGTTTCTCACATTAGATGTTTTCTGTAGGACCCTCGGCAGCTCTCCTAACCCTTCTGAGTCTTCATTATCTTTTAAAATTTCCATAGCAATATTCACCTGCCCACCGAAAGAGCTTTGAGAACCTCACAGAACTAACTATCAAAATATAATTTCCGTGATTTTGAACGACAGTGGGGGAGCACCAGGTATGGGGGGAAGGAGGAAGTGATCTTTCAGAGCAAAGGAATCACATCTCAGTGTGCACGTGTAGGTTTGTGTACCCACACACGCGTCAGCCAAAGCGACAGCAGTACTCAAACAATTGCATTGACGCCTCATCAACGTCTGAGATTTACTGTCCGAAAATACTCCTGGACGACCTGCCCTGAAAACGGAGAAGAGGACCATCACCCTGTGCGTTTCACAACTCCACCACGTCCATTACTCCTTGTAAGCCAACATTTCACTAACACTTATTTCATTGTACCTCTCCCTTCGTTTGTGCAAGGCGGTAAGTAAAAACACTGGCTTTGCAGCAATTCGAGATACCTCAGCTTGCACAACTTGGATCTTCAACCAGGCATGTGAACACAGTTTTTTTTTTCTTAATGTAAATCTTTCCTATTGTGCTGCTCTTAATAAATAGTGATGGAGAATCGCTTTGGACAGAACCAGACTCGGTCCTTCCTTGGCATGGAGTCCCTTTTCCTGGTCCTCAAACAACATAGCTCTGTAGGACTATTTGACTACACCGGATAAAGTTCCTATGGAGATGAATCTTCTCTGTAAAACCAGCAGTGTGCCCAGGTGGCCAAGAAGGCCAACAGCATTCTGGCCTGTCTCAGGAACAGCGTGGCCAGCAGGAGCAGGGAAGTGATGGTGCCTCTGTACTGGGCACTGGTGAGGCCTNACAGCCTGCCCAGGGAGGTGGTTGAGTCACCATTCCTAGAGGTGTTTAAGAAACGTCTAGATGTGGCACTTCAGGGCATGCTCTAGTGGCAGAGATTGTAGGTTCTTTGGTTGGACTCGGTGATCTCCAAGGTCCTTTCCAACCATGAAGATTCTATAATAAATTAAATAATATAGTAATAGATAGTGGGGACATAATTGCCTTTATGACACAGTAGTAAGTTCTGGGAAGAAATAAGATTATTGCAGAAATATGTTTTCCCTTGTGTATTTATTTCTTGAAAGAAGAGTTTGGGTAAAAAAACTATGCGTTTTTTTGAGATTGGGCACTGATGAAACCCAGAAGCTACGACTTGCGGACTGGTATAAGAACGCTCCTGTATTAATCATGATTTTTGGCACTTCTGTGCATGAATTAGGGCAACTATGAGCTACCACATCACTCATATTTATTAATATAAGGTTATAGGCCAGCCAAGAGACATCCAGTTGATCTAATTTACCACTCATTTTGATCTCTTCGTTGGCCCTTCCAGGCCTGCATACCCCTAAATTCCTATACTACTTTCTGCAGCAGTTTTAGAGAAGTGCGGGGAATTTTGGTCAGCTCAGCAGCCAAAGTGCAATTTTGGCTATATTAGAGCAACCCTTCAGTTTTTAGCTACTGCTTCTTTGCTCCAACTGAGACACATCCGCCGTGCCAAAGGTTGTGCAGACAGCTGATGTTTGTCGTGTGTACGCCTGTAGACAAAACCAGCAGGCATAAAAAAGGCAAAGAAGGACGGGATTTCCACAGAAATTCATTCTAATGACAATAGGGATCAAGATTCCCCTCCAGATGGTCTAGAGTTTTAAAATACGGCTTCCAGATTTCAAAGCACTAATGTGACCGAGTTACTCTTACTTTCAAGCGAAAAAGAGGTGGCTATCACAGAGGGAAGGAGGATCAGGCTGAGACCGTTGAAGAAGCATGGTGCCGTGGTGACCTGGGCAGCTGCACAGGGCATTATTCTTAAAGCTCTCTTCAGGTTATACGTGTACTTCAGGGGGTGTGTGTGTGTGTGAGTGTGTGTATATCTGTATGTATGTGATGTATATATTGTGTACACAAAGACATATTTTTGCCAGCTTTTGGTTACCTCTGATAAGTATTTGCTCCCCTTAAGCAAAGATGAAAGTGGATTCTGCAAAAGTGGATTCTGCAAGGTCTATTTTTAATATTATTTTTAACTCTCTTCCTTCAGACATCACTTCACTCCCTCTCTGCTTAAGCAGGTACTTCTTACTTCTTTTATGTTTAATAATTCAGAGTATCATATTTATGTACTTCTTGAAAGCACATTGAATTGCTTATCAAAAAAGGGGGGGAAAAAACCTCAGGAAAAAAAAATAAAGAAAAATTGAAGAACTAAGAAAAAAAAAAATCCCTTTCAGCTGAGGAGGGCAAGTGAACAGCAGCTTTGTTTGATCAGCATTTACTTTAAGGAAGTTGTCAGACATCAAACCCCTGTTGTAGCGAGATAATTATACAAGAGCAAGAACCATCGTGCAGGAGGAGAGGGTCTGACCAATGTGCGTGGCTGCTGCACGCGGTGCCAGAGACCGAGCACAAATCCTACTGCCCCCGAAGACTTCTGTGGGCACAAAACAAAAGAGGTGCCAAGTTATTCTTTGGTGATGGCGGAAATAATTGGAGCAGCTATGAAAAAGCGAGCAGAGGCATTCAATAATTAGTCCTATGCGCCTAGGACAATGTGGTTCAACCTAAGGGAAAGGTTGCTCCGTGCGGAGCCATGCACCAGGGTTGTGTTTAGCTCCTGCAGGAAAACATCGTGATCAACAGTGCGAATGGCTAAAGATAAATCCAGCAGCCAAAAAAAGCCCAGCCTCCAGACGCCAAATAGGCAGAGGTCAGTGCATCCCCATGGAAGGGTTTAATGCTGCCGCTGCGGCGTAAGCTGTATGGGGAGACTAATATATTTACATATAAACAGGATGACTACATGTAAAGATCACATAAGTAAATTTTATACATTATGCTGCAAATGTCATGCAGGAAATATACTCTCTGATTGATATGCAGAATGTTTGCCAGAACAGTGACAGCCAAAGTAAGTTCAAAGTCATAGGAAATGTTGTCATCAGCCTACTGTAAAAATGTACAATTACTTGCTATTCTCTTTCTGTTTAAAGGTGACTACTACCATCTTTTTCCCTAGGCTACTTGTTCACTGTAGCTTATTATCATTACAAAGTATTATAATGGATTAGCTTTTCCATATTGTGTTCATATTGGGAAGGGCATGTTTCAGACAGCACACTGACAAGGTTTTTGAAAAGGCATTTATTCCCCCACTAAAAATTACCAGGCAGCTTGTTTTCAAGAATAAAAATCTCTAAATTGCATGCTTGCAAATTCCTCTTTCCCGATAATTGATTTAATATAAAGAAATCAGAAGGAAGAAGCGAGCAGTATCTAATTAATATCTCCTAATGCCCAACTAATGTCAAGCATGACTCCAATTTATAACTGAACTATATTTTTACATTGAAAAATTCAATTACATTTGCTGACAGACTTTGAAATGCCACATTATTTATATTGGCAAACTTTGCAGACTCTCAGTATATTTATTAACATTCTTTCCGCAGAATAAAGTGTATATACAATACAGATCACTGCATTCTTCATTTTTTAATCTTTCAAAGTGATATGTACATCTGCTGGAGTAGGATGGAGCTGCCTCGTGGCTGGATATCCAAAAGACCAAATAGAGCCAGCAGTTAATTTGCCCTCCCTTTTGATTCTCCAGGCAAAACAAGGTAACCTTGACATTTCTTTTCCTTCTCTCCCTCCCTCCCGCTTTCCCTCTTTCCCTCATTCCCCTTCTCTCCTGCTCTTTTTCTCACACACACCCCCACGCTGCACTCTCTGTGCACACATCAACAATTTTGAGCTGTGAAGAGGTTCAATTGCNAAAAAAAAAAGGAGGTTATTCACAGCTGGTACATTAGCCATGCTAGCCACTAGGCCACCACAGTGTCCTAGTCCTACAGCTTCACTCTCCTCTTTTCTGCCTGCTCCCTGCTGTCAGCTGCCAAAAGATATCTGTTCTCACCCTTTGCTGAATGAAAAGGTGCTAATGCATGACTTCAGGATATGTCAGAACATACAGTACTTACAAGTGTTTGGAGATGCAGCCAACCTGACCATGGGGAAAAGAAATGAGTAACTAAAGAGTGATTTTCTTGAAAAAGAATGACTAGAAAAATAGCGAGGGGGCTACTCCTTTTTCTAGCTGTGCCAGGCAGGACAGGTTTTTGTCTTCTTAATGCTCATCTGCATTTCTTGTAGAGTACTAAATATCCTACCAAATGTTCGAAAACTGGGCTGAGTTTTCTTTTGCCTACAATTTCTGCACTCACCAAACTTAAAAATACATCCCCAAAGGAAGAAGAAATACAGGATAACTAGAAGACTCGCATTAGAGTAAGAAGTGCTTTTTTTCTCCCGATCTGAAGGGATGGAAAAGAATGGATTGAGGGAAGGGTTTGAATAAATCGTGATTTAAAAGACCCTTATCTGCCTGTATATCAAAAGTGCCAGAGAGCAGCAGACAGCAGAGTGCTCGGGCAGCAATCTCCTCTCCAGCCGCACACGGTCTGCACCCACTGGCACAACCTTGGCAGGCAGAGGGGACCGGTCCACGCACCCAGCATGCCAGCAGGCTTCTGGAGGTTTAATTTTCTCAAAGGAGCCTGCTGGTCAAGGTGGCACGCGGCAGTTTTGGAACTACTTTAAAACCCTGCACTGCAAACCTTTACAAAATCTGCTCCGTGATATCGGTGGGGACAATTTCTGCAGTCTACGAGTCCCTGCCCCCTGTTCACTTATTTACATAGCACGGCAGAAAAAAAAAAGTAACCCACAAGCCTAACCAAAAGTTCTAGGGTAAGGAGAAAATACTGATTATTTTTTTGCAGTGAGAGAGAGAGATTTTTTTAATAACAGTAAGGGATTCTAGTATTAAGCCCAGCAGATATGAAGGTCATGCACACGTTTCAAAAGATATTGCACAGCCATCTGCTAAAGATCCCTTACAACACACACTCCTGACGTCGGTACACGGAAGAAAGAAATGTCCCAGAGTGACCCAGGCAGGCACCAGTCTGTCAGACCCACCGAGTACCTTGCACACACTCCTGGTACGAGTTAAACATCTCGGTGGTGTCCCTGGGTCACCTCCAAAACTGCCTGTGCCTTGTGGGCTCGCTGAAGGAGAAAGGGAGCAAGGGAGGGAGGAGGGAAGAGTCCCTCTCCCTCCTTGAAGGGCAAACCCCAATTTTCTTGGAAATAAAATGTTTCCTAGCCTTGATAGGTTAAAATTCTAAAAAGAAGGCATTATTGCCTACCTTTGGTAGTGGTTCAATTCCAGGATTTTATCTTCCTGGAACTCTTGAGAAGACCAGCAAGAAATATATGTATTTTCTCTGGAAGAAGAAAAAAGTACTTTCCCATTCACCAGATACTCTAAGCTGCTACACATTCAGTAACCTTGGAGGCTTTTTTTTTTTTTTAAATAAAGAGCATCAGAAAAGGCCCCAGAAGTCTAAATCAGCCCCAGACCCAGGTGGGCACAGCTCCCACCAAGCCCCCTGTGCCTCGTGCCATCCTTATCTGCACATTTGAACTGTTCCTGAAATTCCTGTTCACCTGCCAAGTCAGCCTGCGAGCTCAAATTATCAGCAGTGCAGACACAACACGTGTATACATGCGCTCCTTTTGTTCATCCGATGAGGCCACACTGCTCCTACAGCAGCAATCGCCCACCTTCGAAAAATTTGGGCTGTCCGAACTGAAAATATTTCTTCACCGACAGATGACACTCCAGCTTTTTACTGAAATTGCCTGGATTTTGCCCATCAGGTCCTATTTCAATAATGTTCACCGTGGTTCAGAAGGGCAGATTTTTCTTCACTGAGAGTTTGCTTATGAAAAAGGGTATCTGAAGAACCTTAGAAAATGAATTAAACGAAAAGGACCAAAATGAGAAGGATTTTTAATTATAATTCCTTCAGCAGAGGCTTTAATAATCTATATAATATTTCCTATTAAATACATGCAGCAGAAAAATGGGAATGGATCTGATCCAATACAGGGGTTTTCAGGAAAGATGGCTTCTAACATGGACTTGGCTGGACCGATAAAAGGAATAATTTGTGGCAGATTCTTTCTGCCTATCTCCATATATCCGCTTTAAAGTTTTACACAAGCACTCTAGTGTCAAATAGCAAAACTGTGTATTTATAGAAAAGCAATGCTTCATAAATATAGGATAATGTTATTATGCCCATGTTACACGGACACAGAAATCAGTAATTTTCCACTCCAGTATTCATTAACACCAGAGAAATAAGAAATAGGACTGCCACTGGGCAAAATTAAAATTAAAGGACAAGAAAATATCTATTATTTCACCCTTTTGATGACTCCCTTTCTGTCACATGCTGCCTATGTGTACAACTCTATTTTCATGTCAATTTTTAGTTTCCTTTTAGTTGAGGGGAGGACAGTTCAGTACTATTCTATTTTTAATTGTTATCACAATTAGCAGGGGAAGGGAAAGTCTTTGGATGTTTTAGCTCTTTTCTTTCCTCTTTTCCTAATCAATTTTTGTTTCACTTCAACAAAAATTCTACTGGCACAAACAACATAGTGCACACAAATGATAATGAAAGTAGAGAAGTTCAACTCTGGCCCTACACCACAGGTGAAATTTAATGTAATAGTTGTACTTCAGTTCCTATTTGCGATAACAAATTACTTCAAATATTTATTAACATTCAGAACGGAGAGATCTTGCCAAAACAAAATCTTGGCTGAGGAAAATGTCTTGAGTTTTGCTAGTCAGAACTTAGCTGGAGCACAGCGGTGATCTTGTCAAAAAGACTAAAAAGTGCTGTTCACCGGTGCTGTGGTTAAAACACATGGAAACGCAGCCTGATCACCAGAACTGGAGGTCGGAGCTGCCATGCTCCAAGATACTGGTTTCTGCGAGCAGTCTTCCACAATTGCCTTCTGCAGAGAGAAAACAGTCAGTCCCTCCATTTCCACGTTTCAAATAAAATTGCTTTGTGTCCAGTGAAGGCATCTTACTGCAGGCGTTATGATACAACACGTCTCTCTACGTGGAAGAAATAAACCTGCGTGCCAAATGCAATACTTGAACTCTGCTCTATGTGCAAGTCAGAGATGAGCTTTGCAGCAATTTCAGTTGGCTTTATATAGTTCAGTGCTAGCTCCAGATGTTTCCAAGTAGTAGAAGCAATTAACATACTGAACTGCCTGCTTTGGCGCCGACACCCTCAACCCAAGCATCGCTCCGTCTGTGTTTGCAGTTTCTTTGCACCTTCTGAACGTAAAAAGCACAAAGTAGATTTAAGGTTTTACGTACAGATGCTGATTGTTCTGGGAGGCTCAGAAATTCGCCAGTGACCTCAAATCCTGCTTCCCGTACTCACTGAAAACTCCCACCGTGAACGTGGGCGCGTGAAACAGGATTCGGCCTTTCTAATCAGAGCGTGCTAACTCGAAGGAAAAATATCCAAGCAACAAGAACTAACTTTAGTTTGTATTGGTCTTTTGTATGTTTGATGATGTTTCTACTTCTTTTTTTGTGGGGTCTGCAGAGATCGTTGTATCCTCATGGTTAGCCAGCTTCAAGTGGGCAACGTCAGGATAAAAACAAAAAACAACTGTCAGAGAAAGCCGTGTTATCCTTCAGCCAGAGATTTTCCTCTAGAGCTTTCTGTTTATTAAATTATACAGGGTCAGTGTGAATTTCCTCCAGATGTCTGGTTTCTAATCCCCATACTGGCATAACACTTTATTCTCTCTGTGCAATGCAAAAATGTTAGCCTTCCCCATTGACTTACTAAAAAAGTACAATAAATCCATCTTTACTTTATTTTCTTCCGTTAGTTAAGGAGAGCATTACCTCTCTATAGGAGTCTCCCATGACACCCAGAGGAGGAGGAAGATAGAGAAAAGCCAAATAGGCCAAGGGTTCAGCAATCAAGGCTCAGATGATGCACTCTGAAGTGACATTCGGATATGTAACGGTCTGAGCTCCAGCATTAGAGGGCAAAGCAGCAAGTACATCATGGTGCACGACTCATTTGAGGCCATTGCACCACCTCTTTGCAATAATTTCTGGAACACACTAGAAATGAACCGTCTGACAGTAAAATTCCACCTACAATGATCCAGTGCCTTTGATTTTGACCAATTCTCTGTACATTCGTTCCATTATGCACTGATTATGTTCTCTGTACAAGAAGCTTATATGAATTTCAGTGGTGACCAGGGTCTTGTGCACGTTTGTTGGATCTGAAAAAGTTTAATCATTATTAAATATATACTGCATATAAACCAGATAAATTTATAGTCACCGTGTATAACAGTCAGCATCTTTGGGCATTATATTGTTTTGTCAGGATCACTTACAACTTCTGTCCCTGGAAAAGTTTCCTACAGAAAGTTATCTCTCAACACGTACCAATGGCACAGAATGCCTAGACAAGAATTTCATGCCAGAAGTAACGAGGTTTGTTTAAGAAAAGGCTCAGCTCAAATTGGATAAAGCAAATTAAGAAGGTGCGTAAAAGGACACTTCTGAGCATGTACGAGTAATTAATGCTAAGCAGCCAAGGAACTTCTAGATTAAAATGGGAGATACTTAATGAATTTTGTTTCTTGCAAGATCAGTTATTCCTGTAAAAATCGTAGATCGGATTCTTATCTCGGATTTTTGGCTGTCAAAATCTCATACTGCAAAGTTTTTAGGTATACTAGATACTACCGCCCAGAAAAACAAACTCAATGCTTGAGATGGACAAATATTTGTACTAAAAGTCTAGAAGTCTGGCTCTAAACAAGACTAAGATTTCTGGATCGAGGACAATATCGTGAAAGATCTTGAAAGGCAAGACTGCTATTTCCCACCAAGCCGCCTGTAAAGCACCTATTGACCAGAATCTTTTCATCCCTAATCAGTGCTGTGTCTGCACACAAAAAGGACAAAATATATACAACTATAGTTTCTTGATCAAAGAAGAAATATGGCTATTGTTATTCACTAAATTTAAAAAATAAATTGGCACAGAAGGTTGGTTTTTTTTCCCATATGACGTGCCTCATCTGTCTATACTGCATACCCTGCTATCTGAAATTAAACATGTATTCTCCTTTGGTTGAATAACAGCTTTGCAACTGGAACCTAATTAACAATTTTGCTACTGACATTTTGAGGAGAAACATTTCATTAAATATCTCTGGCTGTTAGTAAGTCTAAAATCCAGGTTTGGAGTATAATTGAACAGGAATTAATTTTTCCATTTTGGGAAAATACAGTCTTTAGGAAAAAAGCAAAACTCCCATCCTTAATCACACAGAAAGTAAACCTGTTAGAACTAGTTTAAAACAAATGGAAAAGAATGATGGTAGACTGAGTGAATTCAAACATATCATTTTTTAGGATTAAGACTGTTATGTCAGCTTTGAATTTTTATCACTTTTGTGAGAGATATTGGCTCATTTTAAGTGAAAACCTATATTTTTCTTCTATAAATTCATAAATGGAGTAGTTCAACAATTTCAAAACTGTTTTTGTAATATCTATCAAAGCACTGAGAAAATGGTTTCAAAATATTGAAAAATCTGTTAAAAGTTTTCACTTTCATAGTTGTTGATTTGATGAACTGACATTTTTAGAACACTTATTTTTTTTAACCTATACATTCCAATCTCTATTGGTTTTGGCGAGGTTTTTTTGATTGTGAAGTGATGTACTTATTTCTCTAAAGTATATGCTACAGCTGCCTTTTCCTATATTAGCAAAATCTGTTCCTATTGCATGCAAATTAAAATTGTTGTCATTCGCCTTTGCATAGAAAGTAGTGAGTAGAAGATAGAAAGCCAAATTCCCGAGGTTTATGTAGTTGTCTTGGTCACCAAATATGTGATCTCCTAGGGGAAGAATGACCAGCAGTAAAGAAAGTAGGGAGAGCACACTGAACTTGATTATGGCTTCAGGGTGTGACAAATTATTTTCGGATCCCAAAATTTGTGCAATTCATCCAAAAACCCCCATCATTTCAGCTATGGAAATCAAGCTCTTAATTGGGTGAGGGTGTAGTCAACAGGAATCCAACCAGTAAAGTCTTTTTATAATGCAATAAATTAAGATGTTTCTTGCCCTTTTTCCCCCTCCACTTCTTCCTTCTACCACTCTTGGTCTTTAACTGAACTACTTATTCTCCTTGCTCACACAGTCAACCTGATTTCTTTATATATGCAACCTTCAGGTTAAACAGGAACGAGACTAATTAATTACCATGCTTGATTTTCGATCTTTAGTGTCTTCCAATGAAATATGATAACTGGCATTGATATATGGTTTGCTGGCTATATTAGCCACCTTTCTATTTCACTGTATCCTTTCCTATTAATTACGCCTCCAGCCTAATATTTTATTCATGTTAAAGACTTTTTGCATTACTACTTGTTCTCAATAACAAATAAATAAATAAATGTTTGGTTAAACTTTTTAGTATCTCTGGGATAAACAAACGGGGCTGACCCCTGGAACAACTGCTGTCTACTGACAGAAGCCATTAAAAATATCCCCATTTAAGAACTGAGGTCTCCCACCCTGTTCAAAATAAACATTTGTGCGTATGCGTGCACGAAAATGCGTAATATCTTTATAATTCGAGAAGACTGTGGATTTGATTCTTACAGAAAATTTAGGATGTCAGAGGCATGCAGTTATGATGCTGAATAAGCTTGTACACAAAAAGTGTTATACGAGAGCAACATCTGCTAATTTGCCTTCTCTGTCTTTTCATGCCAGTCTTGGTAATGGATACAAACTCTTTTGCTAGTCAACAAAAAACGGAGAGAAACCCATGGTTTATGACTTCACGCCACTGTAAATCCCATCCATGCCATTAGATGCAGAACCACACTCAGGATTTACAGAACCCTTTATGAAGATGGTACAGCAATACGGTTTCACCTCCAGGTTTTCTATTTGGGGATTTTTTTTAACTATTTTTTTTTATTATTATTTTTTTTCCCCTCAGAAATTTTTGTGATAATGTACAGGACTGCATCCCAGTAGCAGAGAAGAGACGCATGGAGTACTTTATTCATACGGCTAAAGTCACATCTACTGAAGCTTGGTCCTGTGCTAGAAACACAAAGCACAGAGACCGCATAGTCGGCAATACAAAAGGAACTGACTGGTAGCCCTATTTTCCAGCCTTTCAGGAAAAAAAATGATCTGCTAGTTTGGCAAGACAGTCTTTAGCCTGATGTGTTCCAGATTCAAGGCTGGAAAGAGGACATTTTTTATTTGAGCATACATATTGAGAGAGGAAGGGGGAAAAAGAAAAGCACACTTAAAAATAATTATTTTGTTGTAGCTTAATAAAAACAGGTGGAGAAAGAGATTAGGTATTCCAGATTTGGTTAAAGCTCATCAGGATTGCACCTTTTCGATAGCAAGAACAATAGACTGCAAAATATAAATTGGTAGGAAACGGGACACGTTGACTCCGGTGCTTCTGAAACCAGTTGCTCAGGTGGTACCGAGATGCTCCTGGCCATCCGCTGCGGTTACCTCTGTATGAAAACCCGTTCCTCTGAAAAGCATGCAACCTAGATAGGTGGGAAAGAGGCTGAGAAGATGCATATTTTGAAGAGGACAGGCTTGAGATCTAGGTGTGAGGGTAATTTCTCCTCCAACTCTCGTTTGACTCCACAGGCTGTAGACGTGGTTTAACACGGGAGCGGGACAGTAATTGCCTGCACAAATCCCTGCTTTCTCTCCCCACTCCAGAAGAGGGATTGTATGAAGCCAACAGAGAAGAAATAAGATCAAAACTACCCTAGTTAGCAGTTAAAGCCATACAAACATCCTCTTTGTAACTCCTGCTTACTGGTCAGGTCTATACACCACGAAGCAGCATGTTTGCCTCCCCCCGTCCTTAAACTCTGGCACTCAAGTATAACAAGCCCCTTTAAATCCTGCCTGCACCCAATCTCCTTCCCCGCTCTCTGGATGTGGTGTTTTGCTTTGCGAACTATTATAAACATAACACTCAAACTTTCTTAGCAGCATCTGTTATTTTCAGTTAGAACTGAGTGAGAACAAATAAAAAGAATTTTCTATTGTCTTCAGATGAAAGAAGGTTTGTATGTGTGAGTTAGTACTGATGACTGCATGAATGCAGATGCAGTGTTACATTTGATTGGTAATTAAAGTCAAGTACCCCCAAGTTTAGGCAAAACCCAAATAGCTAATTACAGGTTTTATACTACAAAACAATTGTAGTATCAAAAGACCCCTCAGGGAAAATATAAATCTACAGGGATTTTTTTTTTTTTTCCCAAAATTCTGTAATAGATTCTCTGCGTTCTGTGGAAATGTAGTTGGAAAGAAGAGAGAAAGACAAAGGCAGCTCTCCTGCTCGACTCTATCTCCTCTCATACTGCTGCTCCACTTCTCTTCATCTACCTGGCACCTTCGCGACACCAGGTTTTGGAAATTTAAAAGCAACCACATTCTCCAGTTCCTGTCCCTTAGACCTGCTTTTTGTAGCCACCCCCTGCAAGGAACGGCAGCAGAGGAGTGACGGGAATAATTGGCAGCATTCGAAGGGTAAGCGTTTTTCTTTCTTTTCCCCAGAACTTCACGATTTGCACTCCATCTTTATTAATTGATTGAATAAAGAGGGACAAATCATCCTCTTTCTACCTCCCTGTCTGACCTGAGTCCTTTTGGCCCTGTTTTTGTCTCACTATCATTATATGTATGATGAGGCAGATCCTGAACCTATGGAAATCTATATATTATTGATAGCTCTGGGACACAAATTGTGTTCAGGGCCTGGCTGGACATAACAGTTAAGCGAGCAGATGTAGGTCACTTCTTCCTTGCTTTGACACCTCATTTTGACCTTGAGGTCTCTCCTTGGCTTCACTCTTTGTCCGTCTGTTTGTGTTACTGGACTGCAGGAGGATTTACTGGCGCTCCCACTGGCTACCCGGCCCCTTCCCTTTTTCTGTAGTGTAATGCTCAAGAATACACCAGATTATAGGTAAGTTTCAAAATAGTTAAGTTTCAAAATCAGACCTGTTGCAAGAAAAAAAAGAAAAATGAACAGCCCACCTAACCTTTCCACTTCCTTACACCTGCAACACAGATGAATGACAGAAGTCAGTAAATGAAACCTCCTTTACTGCTCGGTAATACAGACTTGATTCAATTCAAAGAGGGCCTTTTAAAAATTTAATAGCAGAATAGTGTTTTCTAGAGATCCTTATTGCCCCTGAAAGCTAAAGGACCTTTGAGTCTTAGAACACCCCAAAAAAAACTCAAAACAAGAGTTCATGGTAAACTGCAATAGATAAGCATTCAACATATTTTGTGAATGCAAGAGTTATTGTTTCTTTTTAAAAATTGGTGAGTAGATGAAGGCAAATTATTTGGTTTAAAAATACATCAGCTTGTTTGCTTGTTTCTAAGTGCTTTGGGTTTTCCTCTTATCCAGGACTTCTAAAAATAATTTTGTGGCCAGATGCTAAACTTGAAATTAGGATACTTTAACACTTTTCCTTCTAATGGTCTCATTCTTTATGTGTGCTGCCAAACAGCTTAATTAACATACTTTCCCCTCTTCCCCATTTTAATATAAAATAAATTTTCTTCTGGGTGCTTTATCTGGAAGTGTAAAAGTGAATTAGCATGTTAAAAAATAAACCTTTCATAAAGCAATGCCTTTTTTTCCTTACCATTATGAAAGCTTCAGCAGAAATTATTATTCCTAGCCATGAAGGAACTTGTCCAGACTCCCTAAGACGATGAGCTTCACTGGGGCTTGTGTTGTGGAGCACGGTACTAAAGGGATATAGGTTTTGCTAACACAAAATGGAGAAATAACGTGCATTGTCTTTGTAGGTATCATTTCCAACATGATTTAAAAAGCCACAAAATATGGTTCATAAGATTATATGGCATATATTAATCATTTATGACGATGGAGAAGCTAAAATACAATGTGCCATGATGTGTGCAATGCAGTGAATGAGACATGGTGACTTAGCTTAATGGACAGACTAAGAAAACCACAACTATTTTGGGGCGGATCTCAGGTTTCTGCAGGTCACCGCAGGGAAGCTACTGTGTTGCCACAGGCAAACCATCTAGCGTGCTTCCATCTCAGTTTCTTTGTTTGTTGGATATTGTTAATAACCACCTGTATAAAGCGCTTAGGATTCTTGGAAGAAAGATGTATTGTCAGTTCAAGGAACACGATTATCACCAACCATTAAAGAGTTGTTAAATCTTTAATACCTCTTGGCTGATCATTCTGCACCAACATGATTCAAAATATCTGGGGCAATAGGTGGGTCTCTTTGAGACATCTGATCAATGCTGGATACGCAGCAGGCTTGACTGAATCTGGTGTGAAAGTAATCACTTGCAAACACTCAGTGCCGAAATGAATTACTGGATGTCATTCTCTATTAACCTAACAGTTAAATTTGGACAAAAATATACATAAAAATGAAATAAAACAATTAGGTAACACTTTAAGTGGTTCATTATTATTAATTCATTTAGTATTCATTGTAGCTGTGCTGGTCATAATGAATTCATTTGATATTAATGTGGATGTTCTGCAGCAATTTCATTGTAATGCAGTTTTAATTCATGTGCCATTAAAATAAAGCATTGTCAAAATTTATATTTATTATCCTAAGTGCATAATTTCTTATTTTCAGGACCAGAGAATTACTGGTTTTGTTTCCTCCAAACTTAACTTCATATTTTCATCCGGAGTTCCTTGATGCTAAGCAGATTAATTTCTTTTCCACTGTTAAGTATACTTGTTTCTGTACCTTAAAGCAACGCATACAGCACAGCCATGCTATTTATCTAAAGATTTTAGGCTGTACGTGGTCACAGTGTGCACTTAAAAGTTTGTGAAGAGATGTTTAAACACAAACTTCATTAATAATCCCAAGTAACAAACAATGCACAATGGTTTTGTTTTGTTTTGGGCTTTTTGTTTTGTTGGTTTGGTTTTTTTTTTAATATTTATTTTAAATAGTATTTAATGGTAACTGCTCCTACAGATAGTTAAGTTGAAGCAAAAAAATACTGTAAGCAACATGGAAGATGTTAGATCTGTTCAGCAGTTTAAAATTTGATGGAATGAGAATTGCTTTATGTTTCAGTTGCCGAGAAAATAAAAGTTTAGTTGTTCCCAGCTTAAACAGAGCATATAATAAGAACTTTAAGGGATGAATAAGAAATTTTTAGATGGACTAATAACCTGAAGTATGTTTTTTTTCCACACAATCTCCCTGCCCCAAATGCAAAATATTATTTAATACATTTAACACAATGCTCAGCTGGAAAAATGTTAATTTTCAAACAGAAATGTTATATTGAACTTCTAGAAATTAACACAGATTGTGAAGTTCACAAATGGAAATAAGGAGAAGGGGTCTGGGGACAAGTGCTGTGCTGCTCCATATATTGGCAATCAGGGCTTCAGATATCTATTATGGCCATAACTAGCCTGTTCTTCCAGGTGGTAATCTCTGANCCTTTCCTTCAGCTTAAAACCACTACCCCTCATCCTACTGCTGTACTGCCTGCTCCAGAGTCCCTCCCAGCTTTTCTGGAGCCCCTTGAGGGACTGGAAGGGGCTGGAAGGTCTCCTTGGAGCCTTCTCTTCTCCAGGCTGAACAACTCCAACTCTCTCAGCCTGTTCCATATCCATTACCTTTCATTGTATGGTGGCCCATCACTTGAAATGAACGAATAAAAATAATTCTGAAAACTCACTGGCTTTTTTTCTGTGATTGAACAACAAATCAACCATTTTTAAAATTGTGGTGGCTTCTGTAATCGCTGAAGTGGGAGAATTTAGAGGAATGCAAAATTCTTACAACTGTGAATATGGTGAGACAGATTAAATAAATAGATGTCACCTAGCTTTAGAGGCAATACTTACCTTGTGGTTCCTTGGACAGCCATAGGGTTAAAGGAAAAATGAAGTCGAGTTGCGGGGGGGGAAGAAGAGCAAGGGGAAGAGGACAAGGTTAGACAGTTTTTAATGCTTTAAAGTACTATGCTTTTGATGGGAGCATTTGGTGTTCTCAGACTGCAATGTGAAATCCCTTGACTTCAAAAGCAACCCAAAATGAATGTTGGGATATACTAAAGCAACAAAAGGGAGTGGCTTCTGCATTTAATTGCATTTTTCACTGTTATAAATAATTCTGATTTTCCTGTGATAATCAGACAAACAACTACTATAAAAGGATTCCTTTCCTTACATTTTTTTTTCATTGTAGTTCTCTACACAAAGTCTCTTTTTACCATTGATCACAAAAAGAAACATTAAATCTCAAAGGAAGAAAGGTATCATCCGAGGCATACAGAAAATATTTGTAGTTGATCTGGCCTGTAAGGAACAGTGGGCAAGATCAATAAGGTGAAAACTGAAGATGCAACCTTTCTGGTCTCAAAGCCTGACCGTTCTTTGTTGCTCCAATAAAAGGTATTGCTTTAATCTACTGTACTTTGTCTACTAAAAGGAAAATTAAAAGTTCAAGGTTTAAGCCCAGTTTTTCATCTCTTCAGATGCCCTAACACTATATAAATAAGTGTGCACACGCATGTTTCTGTCTTTGTGAATAGTTGTTCCCTGTGATACATGAGTTTGTAAGACGGTTGCAAATTAACTATTTATATATGTTAGGTTTTTAAATCAGAGGCACTTACTGCTTAATACTTGCCCCCCACTCAGAAATAGCCTAACAGTTACGGTGTACAATTTTGGTGGGCTGAAAGCCTGGACAATGTGGACTGCTATTTCACGGACGGTAGTTAAATGTGTCTAGAACCTTTGTGAGATTCATTCCCTTGCTACGCTCACACCTTGGCTGATTAACTATGGTGTAGTAAACATAACAGAATTTATATATGGAACCAGTCTCTGAAAACAGCATTGTAAGGGAATGTGACCTTTTATAACAGTGATTCTGCAGTGATTTAAGCTTTTGAACTAAAAAGAAAGGAAACTGCATTGAATACAGTGTCTCAGGGAAAGCTAAGGGATATACTGTATTTACCCCAACTGTGCTAAGATTTTAGAGTCCTAAAGCCAACAAAATGGTTCAGTAAGAGTCAAGTGTGCTCAACTTACAACAGTGAAAAATATACGGAAATTGTCAGGAAGTTCTGTATAAGCAGAGATGTTCAGACATGTCAGAGTCAAAAGAGATGTGGAATTGTCCATTGTGTACACCCATGAAACCTCAGAGATGGACAAGCACCTGGAAGCCACTTTCTGCTAAGAAGAAAGCCAAAACATTATAATGACAGGCAGAACACGTTAAATTTGTTTAGTGTGTGGTGTGAGGGGGAAGATATGGTACTGGTTGAGTGCTTTTGTGATTACGAGCACTTACCAAGTCAGAAAGGGGGTTTCTAGGTGTTCTCGGACTGGAAGGGCAGCACTTGTTTGAGAAGGGCACCCATAACAATGGTACAGGTGTTTGGGAGGCACTTTCAATCCTTTCTGTGAAGACAGGAAGAATGCTGAATACAGATGGAAAATGAATAAGAGAAAGGATGACTGTATCCTAATAGTAAATGGGATAACTGACATGGAGATGGTGGAATAAAGGGTCTGGGTCACTTGTTGCTCTTGTCCAATTAATGTTCAATTTGTCAACAGGCTGGCATGCAGCAAACTGAACGACACTTTCTCCTGCTCAGGCTTGAAAACGTCAATCCAAAGTGCCATGAACAGTGCATCGATTATAGGTATTGCATGAAGGCACGAGCTAAAATAACCACTATTCACTTCATTCCATAAGTAATGCTAATAATAACAATAATAACCAAATTTTTTGCTCTGCGTATTTTACTGTATGCTACTTCCTGCCCAAAGATGAAAATAGACTGGATTTTCTTCACACATACCTCTATATCTTTATACTACTGATCTACAAGGTAAATGTTCAATCATTCAGGTACCAGATTTCCTGGACTCCATAAAACTTTTATAAACATCATTTGTTTGGTTTTGCCAATATTTTGTCTAAAAAGAATCTTGCTGCATCACTGGGAGTCTGGATACTTATTTTGGTATTTGAAGAGATACTCATCCTTCCAGCAAATACAAATAAAAATATGTTGAACTTCATCTGTCACAATGCATAAAGCCTCCTCTCATTATTCATTATGGCAAAAGGTAAGATACAGTATAAACTTCTCATATCATCAGGATCTTTAGGTCAGCTGAGCCTCAGGGTTTAATTTAAAGTATGAGCCACAAAATGAGCCGCATAACACATTGAATCACCAATTTAAAGAAATAACCTTTTCTAGAAACAGACCAATTATCCTGGTGCTGGGTAGCCTGTTCTTGGCAAATGCATGTATGCACAGAAAAGGAGAAAATCAAGGATGTCTGCTTAAGTTTATATCACTGATTCCTGGTGGCGATTTTATTTCAAACATTTAGGTTTTTCTGGCATAAATAGAAAGTGTAATTGTTGACATAATATTCACCAAACTGAAAACCTACAGTTAGTATGTTAGCATCTAACTTCAGACAATGTAGACTTCATTTCATCTCCAAAAGAAACAACACAAAGGAGCATTTTAACAAGAACTTTAACATCATTTCTGCAAGGAATTCTGAAATATTTTGCTAAAATAGCTTACAGACAAATTTACCATAAATCAAATGCATTATTACAAGTTCCTGTCATACAATCTTAAGAGCTTCTTGCATACAAACTTAGTTTTACAGTCATACGTACAAAAATGAATGCACAGTTGAATGCTTAATTTGCACATGCAGTTATTGGAGTTGTCATACAAATTGGGAAGTTCTACAATAAACAGGAATTCATCTACATGGTTAGCTACTTATATACCCAAAACCATGATTTGGTACAGAGATAGTAGCTAAATGTATTAAAATAAGGATACAAACTGCTTGTGCATAAGAGCACTTGAAAACTCAAGACCAGAAGATTATATATAAAGAGCTGCTAAAGCCTAAACTGAAAAAACTTTGATAGTTTGATGACAATTATCAGGTCATGAATGAAAATTATCGTTACAACAAACTCCAGTTTAAGATCAAACCTACACTGATGAGAAAGCTTATACTAGCTCGCAGAGTGATTGTCTGGAAAAAAAGGGAAGGCATGAAGGAGTTCCATCAGCTAAGCTGATAATTAACATGCAATGGAAAAATAAGACATCAAAAACAATACAAGAAGCTGCAAGTGCCATACATATATAAAGGTAGGAAAAAAGTATACACAATATATACTTGTGGCCAATTCATTCCCAAATGGTGCTACATTACTTCCAAATCAATATACTACCAAAAAGTCAGCCAATGTGCAGACTGCAAGATGGGAGAAATGTGAGCTATAAAGTGAGACTTGTTAATAACAGCTCTGATGGCAGCATTCAGATGATGAACATCTGCAGATGATTTAGCCAACTTTCTAGCATGCCTGGCACTGAAAGATTAAAGTGGTCAATTTTGTGAGTAATGAAGGCATGGAGAAGTGCAATAGTGTCAGTCACAGAAGAAAGGTCTTTAATCTCATGCTATGCTATAAATGTTGAAATGAATTTCTATCTATATCTTTAAATATGAAGTTCATCAGATAACTTGCTTTCTGTTATAGCTCCTACTTTCTTTTATGTAAGGGGATGACAGCTTCTGCAACTCAATGGAAAGTTTAGTAAAAAGTCAGAAGATGTTTTCTTTTGTTGCGATGAGGAGTATTTCCTTTTTATAAAGGAACAGTTGTGGTCAGGTGCTGGCTATCCTTATTACAGATGTCTGGAAAACATCTGGATAAAGCTGCCATAGAACTCACAGAATTGTCTGCTATAACAAAGATGAAATGTTGTCAGAGGTACGTGGATGTAAAAGCCAAGGAGAAACGAAAGAACATTGACTTCATAAGACGGAAGTTTAAACTCCAGCTGCTACTGGCTAATAAGGAATTAAGAAATTATGTCTAATAGGTCTCATAATGATTCTAGAGTGAGCAATTTTACTCTATCTAGCTTTATTAGGACTACAGAAATTTTGAAAATAAACACCATATACCAGAGGAAAAATATTCCAGAAAATATTGGCAGGAAAGTCAAAACGCTTCTTTGTTCCATGGACACTTTCTCTTCATCTCTACTAAAGAAAGAAAGCTGAAATAGATCAAAGCAGACACAATTTGAAAACGGAACTGAAGAATCTAATGTCCACCTCTTTGAGGATGGAGCAGAAGATACACCAATTCCTGAAAGCTACTTATTTACATAAAAATGTGCAATGAGATAAAAAAAAATATTCCAGTTATACTAAAGGAACTGACCACCCTTACAGCCTAACTGTACAGCAACATCCTACTATTGCATTTATATGGGATAGAAATACTTTGGTCCTCCTTATTCTACCTCATTTATCCATTTATCCAAAATAAACTCTCATTTATCCAACTCGTCACTCTACACACATAAGGATAATTTTAGAAACATACAGAAACAAAGAGATACCCATATTTAAGGGTTAATTAGAGGATTCATATTAGCTTAACGGTAACCCCATAAGGAATGAAAGTCCTCTAAGTGTCTAAAAAGCCATAAAATGACAGCGAATATTGCTACAATCCTGAATGAGATTGATTTTGCAAATAAACGATTTGCTACGATTTCTGCTTACAGGACTGAATTTGGAATGCTGTCTAAGCTGAAACCACAGATTGAATATGAAATACATTATTTAACCATTCATTTCAAGAAAAAAATCACCTCCAATATCTTACACTCAGCTGCATACATCTATTATGATCTCATAGCAAAAAGTATAGGGATTGTAGACAATGCATACAGGTGACATGGTGCCAGTGTAAACGCTGTAGTATTATTTAAGAACAATTTTGGAATATTTTAACGGCAATATTTGTTCATTATCTTTCTATGAAAATATAATAACCAAAGGAAAAGACAGAAATAAGTGCAATATTTTATTTGTTCAAAATTAGTGCTGCTGTGGTGATAATGAAAGTGAAAATGAGAAAAGCCAAACAGAGCAATAAAATACATGTTGTTCTTCCATATATAAATGAAGGACGAAAAGAGGAGCCGTAAATGAAAAGAAATACACATAGAGAACTATGAAATATATTCTGAGACATTATTTAAGCATAATATGAAGGCTCCAAAGACTTATTTTTAAATTCCAAGCCCAGAGAGTTCAGGCTGTCCCATACCTTTGCATACTAAATAGAAATAAATCTCTAGTAGGCAACTCTAAATAGCAATGAAACAGTGGTAATTTCTATAAATGAAGTATACAAAGTGTATATTCAAATAGAAAATATGAACAGTGTTTCATATTTTATGAAGAAGTGTATTCAATTTAGTTGTTTTGAGTACTAATCTGTTCTATATACTGGCATGTGCCTTTGAAGGAAATAGAGAAGACAATCCAGTACCTGATTAGTTATAGCAGCCAAGTGTCTCCCCTAACTTCTTTTTCAGAACGAACTCTCTTGACTTCTGTCCATAAATTCAGTGGTTGGAAGATCAGTAAAGTATAGAGGTTTCTGCCTATGAGTTTTCCAGCTGATCCACACGAATCAGTGTCCTACCGGATTTTAGCTTTATTGATACACACTGTGATTACAGCTCTGAGGAGGTAATGCTCCTGAAACATTAGGTATGTTTATACAAGATCCATGAAGCATTTCAGAATATAAAAAAACCGCACTATTTTATGGAAACTAAGCCAGTCCGTTAACTTTTCATTGCACAAAACCACCAGGTTAGGCTTTTAATTGAATGGGTCTGCACTTCCTAATGCCCTTACCTTCCCCCCCCCGCCCTTCAACTACACTAGATATTTGTCTCATAATTTTGAAGACATATTCCCAAAGTTGAACAGATGACTTTGTCAAAAATGGAAGTTATAAACCCTCTCTATGAGAGGGTATGAACAACATGGTGTCTGTTACCTCCTATTTCAAAACGTTTGACTTTTCCAGGTTTTATGTCTATCAACAACTAAGAATTTAGCGGTTTGTTGGTCTACAGATACACAAACTAGTAGTTTTCAAAGTTCTTATTTTGTAATACGCTGCTTGTAAATCTTCTTTCATGATGTTTTTCCTGATCCCAAAGGCATTCTCAGCGTTTCCCAAATAAGAACACTGGGTTATCATAAAACAAATTGCCTTCTAAATAATGACTTTAGACCAATTAGTAATACTAAGCGTTCTGTGCAAGGCGTCATGACTATTCTTTTAGATCACAACCAGATTAGGGGAGTGATGTATGGGGAAGGTCACACATTCTTCTCTTTTAACTCTAAACGTTTTTGGCTATGCTTATATCCCAACATAACAGAATTAACTTTTGGAGACTAAAACAGCTTTATTAAAACAGAATGTAAATATTGGTCTTAAAATATCCACTTGAAAACATAGACAGCTGTATAGGTATGCCCAAGAAGTTTGTACCTATGGTTTTTAGTAGAGTTCCTCTGCCCCAGTTTATCTACCGCAGAAGATATTCACACCCTTTGCTCTGTTTCCTTTCCCCACTATGAAATTCAGTTAAACTAACTGAATGGGCAGGGAGATAAATTCTATTTTTTTTTTTTTTTGAAGTCTGAGTTGCTACACTCATCTGTGTTGCTCAAGACTTCTAATAATCGCCTTTCTCTGTCTCTGAAGAATAACTGCAGATGGTAAAGCTAATTAGCTAATGCCTTTACATCTTAGGGTGTACTTGGATTAACAGAGTTGCGTATTTAAAAAAGGTCAGAAATAAAATGGTCATCTAATTTACCTCGTAACTGAAGTATTATTCAAATAATTTTCTAGCTTAAAAAGAGGTTTATTTTGAAAAATTAGAAATGTTAGATTAAGTGTTTTCACTATTTTTTCCTCCTGTCTGTTGATACAAACAATTGAAAAAACCCCAACCTGCAGCTGCATGTTTTTGATAATGCCAGGAATTTGTAAGTTTAAGCATGACAGCTGATGATACTGTAGAAAAGTGGAACAAGCTGGAAAACTGTTACATTAACTATGCAAATTTGTTCCACATCTGTACTAAATTGTCATTTACAATTAAAAAATTAAAAGATCGAGTTAAGCCCATTAAAATGAAAGTTTCTATTATTTGTTTTTAAAGTTGTGTGGGTGTGTATTTGACTGCAATCCATTTCAAAATCTTGATAAATACGACAGTGAAAGTTTGCTTTTGTATGAAATATTCCGGCATGTTTTTAATCACAAATTAAAGTATTGTGGACAAATACTCTTGCGTAAGGTTGCACATTTCAAAACGGTATTTTAAGAGTACCAATGCAATTGAAATGAAAGTTGTTTGTGCAACTGCAAGAAAAGGAAATAAGCTCATTAGTTTCTCCAAATAATATCACCTTGGAGAATTCTTCACTGGTGAGGTCCTTCATGATAGTTACACAGACTAACCCCTATATAAAAAAAAAAAAAAAGAAGAAAAGTTTATTTTTATTTTCTTAATTGATGTTCTATAACGACCTCAAGAAATCATGCCAAATACAAACCTCTGTCAGTGTTTCAAAAAATGAAATTTCTAAGTAACTTTATGCTAAAACAGGTAAAAGGAACTGTCTGCAACCTAGTCCAGGAGTTCAAGTAATAAACAGAAATATCCCATTACTGTTACTTCTGGAGTGTTTATCTGAGAAGGGGAAGAACATTTCAAAGATTTAGTGTTGCTGAAACCCTATTAATTTAAATTTCTGTCTAGCATTCAAGTAGACATATTCAAGGAATATGAAATCTCTCCTTCCCACAGCTCTCCTTTTTTATGCCTTGTTTTTCAGTATCACTACTAAAATGTGGAGGAAATATTATTTCATTTTTGAAAACCTTCTTTTTTGCCTTCTCATCATGGAACTTAATCTGGTTGAACCCACTTCCATAATATGTTAGGGTAAGTGAGACATTTTACAGAGCTCACAGCTTTATTATTTTTTTTTTTTTAAAGTAAAGAAGTACTCGATCCTGCAACAATTAGATCTAAACACAAAAATTAAAATGTTATTTTATCCAATAGAGAACCATAATAAAAAAAAAAAAAGGACTAAGCATCTGTCTTAAAAATAATTCATCTTCATAGAGTTAATATGACATATATTTTTAATCCATATTTCCATTTAGAGGAACTTGCATTTTTTGAATTCCAAACTCTACAAAATAAAGGACTAAACATCTAAGTCACCATCTTTTCAAATTACTAAGCCGTGCTATGTGATTTGATGAATATTTACCTTTCAGTCATGCCACATAAAAACTAGGACTGAGTTCTGCTGTGTTCACAACAAGAATGCCCGATGAAACACTGTGCTTCAAAGATTGCATTAAGAAAAACAGGAGTACACAAGCCAGTCAAGTGCTCATTTCAGAAAGCCAGTTCATAGCCTTCATTTATTTCACTTGTGACATTTTGGCTTTCGGACGAGATCTTTATGTTTTAGGGCTGCAATTAAGCGAATCCTTGAAATATACACAGAAATTGGGTAATGGACTGACTAAATAGCTATTGGGTATACTTAATATCTCGAAAAGTTTAGCCTCTTCTCTCCCTCCACGTGCATCAGTGCTGTTGTAAAATGAGGTCAAAAGCCTTTACTTACCTGGCAAAGGCTTTGTGAACTTTGGCTAACTAATTCTTGTGAGGCACGAAGAAAATGCCGTACAAACAACCAGATTTTTTAGTATGAAACAGAAGGAGCTCCGAACAACTACTGGAGTTTGGAAATTATTTTACGATCTTTAAAGGATCACAGGACACGTCGCAAAATGGGCTGCATTTGCCACCCAGCCGTCCCATGCTGAGTGCAAGTACCAGAAAACCCTTACTGAGGACACACTGGGCAGTGCTGGGCTTGCGTTTACTATTCCACCTGGTGTTGAAAAGTCTGTCTTTGTGCACAGAGACCACTTATTCCTTTTTCCTCCTTAAAGTTTTTTCTTCCTGTATTTTTTGGATTGTCTGCTGTCCCCACTTACTAAGAATGCTTAGCTAGTACTTTCCCCTTTGGTTGTTTTGCAGTATATTGCTGTCTGGTTTTAACTACAGGAAATACACATAGGATTTATGTGGGATTTTCCTATTTTAGAGCATATTTTCCTTAAGAACAAGCAGAAAAAAAAAATGTTTATTAAGCTGAACGGCTCTTTCAGATTACCAACAGCTTGCTTATGAGTTGAACCTTGGCTTTTGGAAAAACTTAAAAAAAAAAAAAAAAAAAATAAAAAAATAAAAATAAATTGAAAATAATGAGAAAACTGTAGGACNTTTCTATGGTATGCTGCAGCAAAAATAGTTTAACAGAGAATGGAAAAAACACACTTTTTTGACAATTTGATTTTCTTCGTTAGGACCTTGTAATGTAGGGTCACAAAAATACGTCATGCAGAGTAAGAATAGTTGTAATAGTTAAGATCAACAGTGTAAGATACGAGAAGGAATGCTGCTTAAACAAAAAACCCCATCATAACAAAGGAAGGAACTATTCACTTCAAGACTTTGAAATAATGTATTTTGGCTTAGTATTAAATAAATATTGAAGTCCATTGTGTGCAAATTACTATTTTCCTAATTCTAGGAAGAGAGCTCTTAAAAATAGTTAATAACATGTAAATAAAGCCAACCATACATTATGGTTGTGTTGGATTATAATATTACTTTACATTCCTAGGTTATAACAAAGCTATATTTTAACTTAATAGTAAGTACATTATTAAATAAAACTTAGATATTCATGTAGATTTTTAGAGCACAAAAAATGTTATTTTTCAGGAATTAAGAGTTTGGGTTTTTAAAAAAAATAATAAAATCAATTATTTCCTGTATTAGCCTTCAACAACAGAAAACGGATATTCTATCTGTTAACTTTTTCTGAAGCATCCCTATTCTGCACTTGCTACTTGCGTGATAAGTAAACAGTTGGCAAGGAACTCCCTCTTGTGGTCAAACATTCTTAATTAGGAAAAAAGATCTGCACTGAGCTGATGGTACAGATTATTAGAAGATGGGTCACTTGAAACCATTAAGATTAACAATACTGATATAAGTAGTTTTAGTGAAGCATTTCCTTGCAAATTAGAGTTGAACATATGCTTTCAATTTTTCCTAAAAAAAAAATAAAAAAGGATTTGCACCACTGTTCTGGATAAATCAGTTTAAAGTGACCTCTCTACCTTGCCTCCTTTCTCCTTTCTAAAGCATAGCTATATCTATAACAAGATCTTAATTCACAATCCACATCTCCGATACAAAACACAAAGCGAAGTTTAACTTCTCACCAGTTCTGACTTCCCGTACGACTCTCACAAAAAAGTAAATCAGAGGAGCTTCAAAGAGCGCGGAAGGGTTGGATGTTTCTCTGAGGTGCGTTAGCATTTCCAACGTGCCCTTAACTAGTGTTTGGCCACGGCGTGTGCCAGTGCCGTCCCTTACACTCTGCGGCAAGAACTGAATAGCCCCAAGCCAGGAGAGCTTTCCAGTGCGCCAAATTATGGATGTGATAAAATAAAATAAAACTCCAGTGTCTGGCAGACTGAAAAATCATCCCATGCTTATTAGCTTGATTTGAATGCTACTGCCAAATACTTCAGCAACAACAGCAAAAAAAAAAAAAAAAAAAAAACCAGCTGCAACTGGACAGATCTTTTTTCGTGATTTTTTCTTTTATGCTACCCGCTGAATATTTCTGCCTAGGAAAGTATCCTAATCCGAGGGTGAGGTTCAGTTTCCCCAAAGCAATTCTCAAGATTTTAATGAAATCAGGACTGAGACCAAGGATGATTTATTTGATTTGATTTCTTACGGTGCTATTCTACTTTACAGCTGTAAGACGTAGATAGGAATGTGAAATGCCATGGCATAATTCTCCAACGATAAAATATTTGTCTTAGACGCACTTTTACTATATGATCCAATTTCCATAAGCGAAGTTTTTGGACTCCAGTTCCTGACAACGGTATGGATTTTATATCCTATAAAAATAAACACGAGCAAGGGAAGAGAGACAGTTACAGAGGAACTGCAACGAAAGCAACCTGTCATACAACGTGGAGCAGTGGCTTGCGGGCTGGGCTGATGGGCCAAAATTTAACTCCTCCCCAGTAAATCCACCTTCCTACCTGGGTTCACAAGAAGTCCAAACAGTGGCATGGGAACTGTTTGCACTGTGAGCAACACTGCCATTCACTTATAAGCCAGAGAGTCAGCAGAAAGTGGACACTCACAGGAACAGCAAAATATAATAATTTCTCTTTATGACCACTTTTACTCATGCACATTAAATGCGTGACAATGCACTTTGTCTTCAGGACACTTCACATTCCGGCTAGCAGAAATATGGATGGTGTTATAAAGATTGGTATTACATCTAGCTTTCCTGGGAGAAAGTACAGCATTAATCTTTATTAAGTAAAAGAAAAATCAAGGTTGATGAAGTAATGTTACTAAGAGAAGAAGCTGGTGTTTATTAACAATCATGTATTTAATTCCTTAGTTAAAAAATTTCAGTTTGGTGTCTGTACTTTACCTCTAAAACATGGATTCTGAGATCTTCAGGAAAAAGCAGGGCATAAGAGGTAGGGAGTGTAACCTGTCCTTCCCTTTTTGAGTTTAGGGCTGAGAAGAGCCCTAAAGAGCTGTGAAATATCTAGAGATGTCAAAGGCCCTAGCTAAGGTACAGAAGGTCGGTAGACTACTTATGGATATCGGCAGTGTCCACAACCACATTGATTCTTTGCCTGGTCTTCCAGTGGATACTCAGAAAGTTAGATTCAGCAGGAGGACAACCCATTGTCCAGGTGTCTTGTGCAGAACCTTCTCTGCACAAGTTCAAGGGGCTGCACTTTTTGAAATGGCTGACATCATCACATACTTATAGACCAGGTCAAATATGAAAAACCGAACCCTAAATCTCTGCCGGACCCTTCGGTCTTAGAATCAACCCAATGTATAAAGATAAAGGGCAGCACACAAAGACGAAAGTGGAGGTATCAATTATACTATTTCTCCTCCTGCTTCCTGGCGATGTAGGAATATGCACAATTCTTTACATGCAGTTGTTACAGATTTGCCCAAGGTAATGCTAAGCTATGTCTGCTCCCATACGTGTGCATCATAAGTCAGGTGGACTCTGCTGAGACGTGGGTGAGGCTGGCCATTTCTCCATGCACAGCTGAAACCACAATGGAGATAGGTCTCCATTTCCCACACTAATCCCTCTTGAATTTACGTTGTAATGTGTAGGGCCACTGTGGTACCTGTGCCTCTAATCAGTTTTCTGAGCTACAGAGACAACGCTTTTCATGGATTTCATTTCAACAAATTCTTTCCTTCCCTTGGTGGAGAGTATCATGACAGATCTGAGGAGGTTTACTTTTATCAGTAAAATATGCGGTTTGCATTTAATCTTAAAACAGTTAGATGCCATAAAATATTCTCACACCGCTGTGCAAATTAACCTGCAAAAAATTTTTGATGGACTGTACATTCAAATTAAAAAAGTTTTAAGGATTAATTGGTCCATACTGGACTGTTTGATATCTTAGTCAGAAATTACATGGCTAATATATTCTGATTGTATCCTGTTTCATAATGAAGCCATGTTCATTATGCAGGTCATGTTAAATTTTACTTATTCATGTAAAATGCTTCACCAAAGATATGAAAAACGAATGTTTTCCGTCGGGGTAGGATAATGACTGCCTCATATATTTTTTGTGTGTTTCAAGCACCTTTACAATTGTGGAATTGGCATGGGAAAAACGCAGCTTCGGCTTTGAGGTCACAAACTTTTCCCTTGGTTGTTACATTGCTCCCTTGCTTTGTGTTTAAACCTAAGGCCACGTTCACCTTTCCCATAAAAATCCATAGATCTTTCGTGCTTGTTACTCTCACACTGTGCCATGTAAAGTAACCATACAGCTGCAAACAATCAGCGTGCTACTAGGTCATGTAGCTTGTGCACTGATAACAGTTTATGAATAGAAATGTAATTCTAGCAATTCAGCAAATCTAAAATTTTAACATGTACTATAACACATCCCTCAAGTATTTTCAAGATTTATGGTTTAAGGACTCCAAAACCTTATTTAATGGAAAATCATGTTCTACCAATAATGTTATATTCAAGAAAAAAAGATATCTGTGAATGCATGCATTTTATTGAAGCAATTACATTATCAATTCAAGTTTAAAGTAAAAAAAGCCTGCAAAGAAACAATCTAATTTTTAGTAAGAAAAAGACCTAAGGGACTACCGATAGCAGAACAGGAATAGCACTTCATTAAATTAATTCAAGATTTTTACAGATTTTTTCTCTTTTTTCTTCTTTTATCTATTTTTTCTAATGAGATACTTCAAGGAACTCAGGACATCTTCCTTCTTACCCTGTACCTTTTTACATCTCTTGCTTCTTTAAACAAACACAGAGTTTAGAGGATGCCAGTCTGATATCACCTACTGAAGCACATATATGGAGTCAACCTACGCATGACTTCAAAATTGTTCCTCTAAAAAGAAAAGAAAAGAGTTGTCTGAGCCCATTAAAAGCCAGTAACAAAAGATTTGTCAAAGATCTTTGATTATTACATGCCTGCTAGAAATTATATCAGAGATCGGATTTTAACTTTGCGGTCCAGCTTTTCCATTTAATCCACAGAAAGAGACAAGAAAGGTGGCTTCTGTCTTCCTTGACATCTCTTTATTCTATAGACCTGGAAAGGTCTTGGGGTGGGAAAAAACAAACAAACAAACAAACAAAAAACCCATGACAAAACAAGAAGAAACCCCCTGTACCAACAGGAAACCCGAGAACTGTATCAAAGTGCTCTCCAACAGCTCTAAGAAAACGGTGTGGACCTCTCCTCAGCACCTGGAGGAGGGATCCTGTCCAGTAAGGAGGTGGTTTGTCAATGTGGCAGTGTGGAAAAAAAACCCCTGTCTCTGCCCTCTTTAAATATTTCATGTTGTCAGAGTAACCTTGGAGACCTTCGCACAACTGATGGACCACTCCTTTCCGTTAAAAAGGGATATCAAGAGCAGTATTTTCATCCTGAGTATCATATAACTGGATAGAAGAATCCACAAGTGGAACGGGCCAAGAAGAAGCAGGACTGACTTGTCCAATTTGATGCTCCCTGTGGAAACAAATACAGACAGAGCACACATTCTTAAAGCGGGAAATGATTTGAAATGCTCTCAATTTGATAGCCAAGCTGTTGCTATGTTAACACTGGAATTTATGGCACAAGTTACACAATGAAAGAGCTCAAAGGGCCCTTCAGTGATCACCTGGAAGGCAAAAGTCTGCACGTGGGTCTTTGCTACAGAAGAGTTGTCCTTCTTTCATACTAGTACAATTGCTGCCGGTGGTTTTTTTTATGGATGATCCCTAAAACATGCAAGACATTGTGATTAAAGCAAAACCTAGATTGGTGCTAAAAATGTGTGCTGTAAAAGAGCTCCAACCACTAAACATTTGGATTGGTTGCACAGAAACTGTGGAAGTATGAAGCGAGTCTGTAGAGAGTCACAAATGTACGCAAAAAAGTGAGTGGTAAAATGAGTGGGTGGCAAGGCTTTTTAATACCTCACTGGGGAGAAAGAATGAGACATCAGTGAGAGTTGTTGTGAAGAATAATACCTGAAGCATTAGAGCAACTGATAAGTGTCTGATGAATGTTATGACTCTAGATACAATGAGGCTTTAGAGAAGTACTTTTTATTTATCCCTTTTTTCCTTTTACCTGTAACTTAGAAGCTGAGAGGAAATAGATTCTTATTTTTGACACTCTGAGTAATTTTGAGAACAATAAAGGCAGGATTACCAGTGGAGTACGTGATTCCAGTTTGTAGGAGTATTTGTTGAGAGAATGCCCTGAAAAAGCAAAAGGAGATGAGCTTCATATGAAAAAAAAAATGAAAAGTGTGCCTACAGTGAAGAAGAGTTTATTTGGTTACCTTAAAGAAATGTGGAAAGGAAAAAACAGAGCAATCAAGAAAGCAGATATTGACCTGGGTATGTACTGTGACACATGGTAAAAGATTAAAAGAGGTATTCCAGCCTATAGGTCACAAAGGGATAGAATGACTTAACTTGGAAGGGAACTCCAGAAGTTAGTCTAACAACCTGCAGAAAGTACGTGTAATTCGATCAGGTTGATGAGGGCTGTGCCTGGTCAAGTCTTCAACACCTCCATGGATGGAGGGACCACATCCTCTCTGGGCAACCTGCTTCAGTGTTTGACCATGCTCACGGTACGTATGAAGCAAAATAAAACCAAATCCTTATACCTAACCTTGATTTCCCATGTTCAGACTTGTGTCACAGTTTTCTTCCTTGAGTGGACAGAACGTCCTGAGCTGTTGCACGTCTGTGTTTATCTTCCCATAGCTGCATCTCTTGGTGGCTGCTGCACGCAGAGATCTATTAATACATGCAGTTTCCCCTTCTCCACAGCGATTTCTAAGGCCCTTTCCTACAAATAGATTTTTTTTCCTTAATACATTCCATCAAATCTATGTGTAATGTAGGTTAATCCTGTGAATCTTGCCTCAGACCCCTCTCCTTGTTCGGGTCGGTTTCTGAGTCCTTTTTCCTTGTTTGAAGTTTCTCTTGTAGATCCCTCCCTGGTGGTGCCTGCTAGATGTAAACTTTCTCCCAAAATCAGATTGTGCACAAAACTCTTTTTGGCCTTTTGGAAAAGTGAGACCCAAAGAAGTTACTAGTTTTAAGGGACCACACTTTCTCACACAGGTAATGCTATAATGCAGTGCCTTAAGTGGTGGTCAAAATCAGCACAGGCCCAAAGACGGAAACCAAATTGTTTTAGTATAGCCCTTATTGACAGAGGAAGGGAGTATACTCAAACAGAAAAGTTGCTCTTTGGAATAAATTGTTGCAGCAGCTCAGCTTTTGCTGCAAGGTGAATATTTGGTCTAATCACAAGCTATTAGGAACCATCACATCGGTGAGGAGTGCATCCAAGGGGCTATGACGGATGTTACTGAAACTCTGGAAGCCTCAATAAAATGGTTGTGAATATCTAATGCATCTCAGGGACAGCAGTTTCTTGCACCCAATAAACTGAATTGGAGATAAATCCTACTGAATACCAAAACACAGTACAGAGCAGCAGTACTACAAGCACAGTACAGAGTGTAAACACATCTCTTAACATCAGGATCCAAAAACATCCATCAAGAACTGCGTAGCAGGAGAAGCATTCATATTCTAGTCATATTGCAAGACAGAAGTGTTTGAATATTTAGTAAACTTTTGTCCAAGGCATATTTTTATTCATGGGACTGGGAGATAGTCGCTGAAAATGTGAAGTCTGATGTGCTACTTATGTAAACGTTCTTCAAGGAATAAGTGACGCACCTGAAAATTCTGTTCTGGGTGCAATACTAGTCATAAGTGTGCACTGAATGACTGAAGGGGAAAAAAACAAGGTAGCTAACACCCGGATCAAATCCTGTAGCTTCATGAAGTCCCAAATAGTCCAGGTTTCAGAATAGACCTAGTTGCTTTTATGTACAAAGAACTAGATGATCCTAATAAACTACGACCCCATTTTGGGATGATCTGAAGATGAGAATGGCTATTAGCAAATTTTGACTTATATTGCAAAGTGTTGTTTGCAATACTGTGCACCAGGCAGAAGAACCATCTACAGACTCTCCAGAGGACTATGCTTGGCTGTCATGTGCCAACAAGCAAGGCAGGAGCACACCGTGGAGAATTAAGGATGAATCTCAACTACCAGTTTGAATGACGTGAGAGAATCAGAACGGGAATATACATGCACTAACAAGAAACAAAGGGAAATAAATAACTCGGATAATGAAATGAGAAACAACTTCTCCAATAGGCTTAATAACAAAAATGAGAGGCATAAGATCGATTTATGGGCCAGGACACAGGCAAGTCATCACAACATCAGGTTCAAAGGATAAATATCGACCAAATCCAACTGAAAAATAGTAAAGTGCCTGCCCCAGTAAATATGACAACAGTCACACAGAAGCACAACAAAATCTTCCAGTCATAACAACCAGCAAAGAGTTTGGAGGAAGGAATCCAGGAAGGAATAGTCTGGCTGATTCACCTGACCCGTTCATCCCGAGGTGAGCTCCACGCTACATTTTCTAGATGTGTTATGTTTTGGGTTTTTTTTTTTTTTTTTTATGCTTTCATGGTGCAATCAGATCTGCTAATGCTGTTAATTAGCAAAAATCCTGCAAAATAGAATATGAAACCAGATTGCCACCAAGTGAGCTGGTGTAGTTTAAAACAGGTGGGTTGTTTTATTTTTTTATCTTTTCTTTTTTTTTTAATTTGAGACTGTTCACTTAATTTTATATTTTAATATTAATGCAAATAAATCCCAAATACCTTCACCAAATTAAACTGATGTATGTATTCATCAGTGAAATACAACCACCTCCAATGTAAAATGTTGCAACTGTTGAATACCGCCTACCATACCTAATTAATTTTTGGGAGGGGATTTAAGAATGCAGAATTTAATTGCCCTAAGGCAGAAGCGCGGTTCCTCACAGTGAGTTCTGAAAATGTAGCCCTTAATGTGGCTAAATAGTATCCGTATGAATTTTTAAACTGCAAATTTATACTCTCCAATAGCTACTCAGTCATACTAAAAAAGCCAGTAAAAAGGTCTTCTGTATCAGGAACAAAATACTTTGTAATAGAGAGTATCATGTCTTTTAACATTGTCCTTGCTTCTGTGCCCTATACGAGCTATTCAAGTATATAATTATTGTTATTGTTGTTTCAGTAAATTGTTTTAAGTTATCAAGTCAACCTAGATTTGTGTTTTGAAATGAGCTGTGTATTTAGTTTGAAACTCTTAAAAGTCAAATGCTATTATATCTCTGGAATAAGTGACACTGTTCTAATATCTCTGAAGGTTTCATTGCATTTTGATTCTTTATACACTGAAATCCATAAATTCTATTTTTATTGCACAACTATGCAGCTTGAAAACTTCCTTACTAGAGGAATGGTTGCACCAGCATAATGGCAAAATTAGAACACCAAAGGAAAAAAAAAAAAAAAAAAA
>VXBH01003485.1:172638-195287 GCA_013400035.1 Rynchops niger | reverse complement strand
ATTTCGCATAACTGGATTATTGCTCTCAGAACTACATAATTTAAAACACAATGCTAGCATCCACGAGGGAAAATCCAGATGGTTAGCAAGTCCCCATACAGTCACAGTCTCATGAAATTACTCCCCTTAACCCAAAGGCTTCCTTTCCATTTTATTCAAGTTATTATGGAAAAGGGAATTTAAAAGGTATCCTAGTGTAGCTGAGAGGTAGTGTCACAGGAAGCCGATTCACAGAACGTCGGTAAAATTAGTACTTGGGTTATACTTCTCTTTAAGCCTGTAAGAAATTCTGATGCTTTGCGAACCCCTGTGCTGGTTTCATTGGAGTCAAATGACAGATCCTTTACCCCTTCAGATGTTAGCCGGTTAGTGCTTTGTTCACTGTGCTAGCAGTGCCTGGTAAACACTTCTCCGTATCCCATACACGCAGGAAAATGCCATATAACTTCCCTCCGCAGTGCAAATCTGCAGGAGGGAGAAGAGCCAATGCATTAAACTCAGGAGTTCATTGTTGCAGAGCATCTTCTCCCTTGGAGGGCAATTGCAGAACAGGAAGGAACAAGCAGAAACAGCTGGATCCTTGCGAAAAGGGAGATTTCAGCTGCGGGAAGAGTTCCCCGTCGCATACCAATCTACAGGGTGTCCCTACTCTCACCTGACACCCGTGGCCAGATGCCACCAGGAGTAGTAAAGCACCACTGAAAGACACATCTTTAATGCCTTCATAATGCAAGCACTTCAGCGTAAGGCAGAGAGAACTGCCGGGTACCGATCACTACAGAGTTTTTAGCACTTTCTTGGGTACTTTACGTGTCCCTTGCACCCGCAGCTGGGATTTTGCACCGTCCCCCCAGCAGATGCGATGGCTCCGACCTATTCATTTCCAACCTTGTCACTCCCTGCCCGCGGATGAAAGGGCTCTATGAAGTGCGGAGGCGGCTCAGATACGCATGTCTGGGCATGGCCGAGGAGGATTACGCTGCATAACGATGTCTCGCAGGGATTATGTCCCACCGCGTTATGTAGGTGCTGGCCAGCCTCCTCGGCCTCCTTCAGAGGTCACGGGGCCTCAAGTCTGCTTTCGGTGCGCAGACAAAATCTAAGCCTCGTCATGGCACTCACGCTTACTCCCGCTGTAATTAATTGGCTTGCCAATCTCATCAGTGGAAGAAGCATTGAGGCCTTTAATTAAGCCTTTCCTGGATATGTCATATCGTGTTTCTGACATTTCAAAATATTTAAAATGCAAATTCTTTCATTCATTGGTGTATGTCCATGTTGGTGTTATCTGGTTGGTTTCTTTAAAAAAAAAGTTTCAAATCAGGACAGATTTTGTCACATCAACATACTTTTGCCCTGATTCTCCTCTTTGCAGCCATGTACTCAAATTTTCCTCCGAATCAAGTCTGGTTATCTGTTTATTTCTCAGTGAAAGTACAAGTCTCAACAGAACTGGCATTTATTCTTTCAATTTTTGTGCTTTCAGTTCCAGGTGCTTTTAAATGGATATTGTGAGGTGGGTTTTAATCACTCATTTTACACTCCCTTGAGTAATTCTTTCTCTATAGCTTAACTGTAATTTCCCCCTACAGTTTGAGTCATCCTTCATTTAGCTAACCATTTCTTTTATTCTTTAGACTATGCTCTGAAGGATGTTGAATTTACCTTAGCTGTTATTGTTTTACAAGTTTCTATCCATACAACGTAAAAAGTTTTTATCATTAACTATTACATCTAAGTCACTGTAAATTAATACATTTACATTTTACTGAATATTGTATTTCCTAGCGAAGGCATCAGAACGGAGGACTAAAATCATCTGATTTGTGGGATATTTTTCAGGTGAGCTTGCATTCTGGAAAGATTCAAATTTTGAGAGCACATAAAAAACTATTTACTTGAATGCCGATCCTTTGTGTATGATGGCATTGCAAAATGATTCATGTAAAGTCTGCCCTTATTTGTTTGAAATAGTCAGTGCCTGGAGAACTCACTGGTTTAATTGGGAGTTTGAAGGCATTCTGTATGGAGCAGGATGAGGTCTTTTGACATGTTTCAGCCCAGATTGAATCTTTACAGCTGAGCTACAACCCATGAAAAACATGGCTTTATAATGGAAATGCTGACACAACCTTTCAATTAGAGCAGTGTTAACTGCATCATTATAATTAGGGACGCGCTGACCCTCTGAAAACTCTGGTTTTCAGATCAGGAGATGGGATTCTCCTGTAGCTGATCACTAGTCAAGTTTTTATAAATCCAGAACAATCTAGCTGATTAAAAATATGTTGTCCAAAATTTGTTTTCTTGACAGGATAAAAAAGGGGTCTAAAAATGTGTTCCAGTTAGCGTGGTCAGCTTAAGTTACGAAAATACCTACTTAAATATATCCTGTGACCCAACAAATTCCTATTAAAAAAAAAAAAAATTAGAAAGCAGATGATTCTGACTTAACTTCTCACACAATATACCAGATTATCACCCTAATATATCTAGGTGTTTTCAACTGATCGTTTCATATATATAGAAATGTAAATTATTTGGTGAGTATACAGTTCGCCAGCCATTCTGAAAAGCCTACAACCAAATACTGTTTCAACTCAAAACAGAAAAATTGGCAAAATTGGATGGGACCGTGAGAATTTTAGCACAATATATGCAAAGTATGTTATAGCGAAGTTGTTTGTAACAAAGTCAGTACAGTTGACTGAAGGATGTTTTGGTCCATGAACTATTTCTGGAAAAAGCATCCCGGTGATTTGTCAGTCATTACTGTGTTCCAAATCTGCTGCCTTAAAGTGGGCTGTGAGGCACAGAGCCGTAAGAAAATGTACTTGTGTCTATATTTGCCTATGGACTTATTGAAGAAAACAAAAATAATGAATCAATAAAAACCTTTTTTCTCTAGATTAGAGGTACTACATTTAGCTCTCAGCATTAAAAATCTTTTGGCTTACAAATGTTAGGACAGTTAAGTACAGTTTATTCTAAAGTATTCATGAAAGCCTTAGACAAATTTTTGATAACATATCCATTTTGTAAGTTTTGCTGCTTTGTAAGTGCATTCTCTGCCTCTTTTAACTTATATTCTTATTTATCACAATAAACTATCAATATATTAAGGTTACAAACCCAAATACTCTGGGGCTAAGAAAGACTAAAGGCTGATCACCTATTCTTTGCTCAGACCTCTTGTATGTATATTATGATAATTTTTCATTAATTACATTTTCTCTGTCTTTTTAGGTCTTGAATGAGCAGCAGTCACCAAATAAGTAGCAGTTTGTGATTCTGTGCCCTGTTTACCACACTAAATCCAAACTGTGTTAACAAAAAGATTGATTTAATATTTTGGTTCTGGCGATACTTGCTGCTGTAACTAAGCCCTCCATGAACAATTGCTAATATATTTTCTGCAACACCCAAGAGAAGTTTAGTGGCATCATTATCACAACACTTACCAACTTTTGTTCTGCCTACTCCAAGACGCCAAGCATCTGGTATTTTAGTATACTTTGCACTAAGTGGAATCGGACAAATTCCAGCATTTGCTAACGCAAAGTCTGAGTGTTTCTCTACATCCGGAGGCTCACAAATGATTCAATCAGGAAATATAAGATATAAAATTAGTAATAAATTATGAAAAGCCTGCTTAAAAATTTGGCTTCAGTTTACCTTGTGCAAGTAGAGTTATGCAGTGACACCTGGGTTGTCGCTGAATGAACTAGCTATAGTTACAGTCAGCAGAGCTCTGCTCAACTAATTAGCTTTGGGTTTGCTTCTAGGGAGCAAGCCTAATTAGCCCAAGGATAGGGCCACAATGCTGTTGACACCCAAGCTAGTATCTCTGTAGTTTGCGTGTCAACGTACCGGCTTTGATAAAACTTAATTCAGGTACCCTCACATGGTGCTACCCGGTGTGACAGACATACCCTACCGTTAGATACAAGCTGTACTGTAGATGCAATGCAGTTTTCCATGTCTCCTTTGATCAGTAGTCACAGCCTTTTCAATCTGTATTTTGTAGCTTCTGCAAAAAATAAGTCAGAGTACTATAATCAACATTTTCCTTGACAAGGGAAGCACCAGTCAGACCCACAGCAATGACCATCCTCTGCACCAAATAAGGCAGAAAGGGGGAAAAAAGAGTGCATGATGAAGTAATTAAAGGCTAGAATGCATTCACACTGAGTTGAATTAAGGTTTCAATTATGATCTTAATTATGGGATTTCCAACATCTGAACAGAATGTCACTGTATAGAGCTACTTTGCTCAAGGTAGACATACACCAAATTTCTTAGAAAGCTTGCAAGAGATAATCTGAGTATTTGGCTTTAGCAAGCTTTAAAGTCACCATGAAAAAGGAATAGCTCAAGTGGGGTTTTTGATTGTTCATTTTGTTTGACTCTGATGAAATCTTTCCAAGTGGCATTGTATTTGCACAGTTTCTCCCGTCATTGTAAACTTCAGCTGCCCACTTGGGTGACCACTTGCATCAACCTTATAACTGGGAAAAGTTGCCTTCTGGTATAAGTCTGAGAAGAAATGCTCAAAAAAAAAGACCCTTGTCTGTGTTTCTTTCCTTTCACTCCTGTCACTCCTTTCACTCCTTTCTATGTTGATTCGTGAATGTTTGCTAACAGCACAGGGTACGGGCTGTTATGAGACTCTTAGCTAATTCCTACAGATTTAAGACAAGCAGGTGCTTGGCTGGGCAATGCTGTTTTCTAAGCTTTTATATCTCGATTCCATCCCCCTCCTCCAGGCTCCAGATGCTAGTCCTGGTTGTCTCCAGCCTTGGCTTCAAGTCGCCCTGCCTCTCTTTCTGTAGCCGTAACCCAAACCATGACCTTATTTCTTCTGCAAGCCCCACTCTTCCACATCTGAGCACCCACACTACCTTGCTCGTCTAGCAGCCTTGCTCTGCTCTCAATCTTATTCTTCTTTTCCAGTTTCTGCATTCCCTTTTCTCTTTGTCTGGGCCATCTCACCGCTTTTTCCACCCAGCTTTTCTCCATCAAAACCTAGTTGCTCTTTCCCTATCCTTTAGTTTACAAATCTACACTGTGTTTCAAGCACAGTTATGAGTTTTGTTCTTCCTGCTCCCTGCTAGTTTCCTGGATCACATCAACTACATTAATTGTTCTCTCTCTGTGAATCTTGCTTTATTTCCTCTGCATTTGAAATATATCCTTTTCTTTTCCCCTGCTACCTGGAGGTGATTTCTGAGAAGGAAATATCTTTTATTTGGGTTAGGAGGCCAGCAATCACAATGACCTGAACTAAGCAGTGAAGGCTTATAGGAAGGTGCTGCTTAGTCTCCAGGGGTCTGAACAGAGTGTATGTAATACATACACATAAATTTTGCAAACTTATTTGCCAATCGTAACTTTTTTGAATGTAATGCACAAACTGCTTCTAAAAGATTTGTAAACACCAATTTGGTTCTCTTCTAGGAGCAGCACAAAGCATATACCTGACACAAGTGTAATTCTCTTCTCTGATTTACTAAACTCTAAGAATTTGTACGAATTGCTAGTGTTCCTTGAGCATGGCTAGACCTGGGTATTTTATCTAAACTTCCTCCTTGGAGAAAAAAGAAAATAAAAAGCCTTACGACAAGGCAAACCACTAGCTGAGAAAATTAACCAGCATCTAGAATTTGGCAAATTTACAAACAAAAACAGAGGAAGAGGTGGCAAGTGCTATCAAACCTGCTAGAAGCATCTACTTCACAGTTTATACACATCGCTCAGTGGCAAAGTTTTTTCAGGGCTGTGTTCAACAATGTAAATCCTAGTCTTTCACAACAGTCCTGCTGTGGAAAATGCTGTGTACCAAGACCGCGACAAGGGAACACACTAGACTTACACCTCAGAGCTTTTCACTGGCAACAATCACGGAATCACGGAATCTTTAGAGTTGGAAGGGACCTCTAGAGATCATCTAGTCCCACTCCCCTGCTAAAGCAGGATTGCCCAGAGCACATCACTCAGGAATGCATCCAGGCGGGTCTTAAAAGTCTCCAGAGAAGGGACTCCACACCCTCCCTGGGCAGCCTGTGCCAGGGCTCTGTCACCCTCACCGTAAAGAAGTTCTTCCGTGTATTTGAACGGAACTTCCCGTGTTCCAACTTGTGCGCATTGCCCCTCGTCCTGTCACTGGGAACCACTGAAAAAAGCCTGGCTCCATCCTCCTTCAGCCCACCCTTTAGAGACTTGTAAGCATTAATCAGGTCTCCCCTCAGCCTTCTCTTCTCCAGGCTAAAGAGTCCCAGCTCCTTCAGCCTTTCCTCATCAGGGAGATGCTCCAATCCCTTAATCATCTTAGTTGCCCTTCGCTGGACTCGCTCCAGCAGTTCCCTGTCCCTCTTGAACTGGGGAGCCCAAAACCGGACACAGTATTCCAGTTGTGGCCTCACCAGTGCAGAGTAGAGGGGGAGTATGACCTCCTTCAACCTACTGGCCACAATGAAGACTAAAGCACTGAAAAAAACTTATAAAAGCAATAGGAGAACTTGGGATTCAGATGAGAAGAGATCTAGCAGAATGTGCTGTGATGGAGTTATCGCAGGGCATCCGTGAGACGTCCGCGTAGCTGAAGAGGCTGAGCTATGAGCTCTGAGGCCCTTTGTGTAACAGAACTGCATTTCTTCTCTTTCATGACATTAAAAAACTTATAGATTCCTCATGTGCTAGTCTAGGGAAAAAATACTTGTGGGGTTTTGTTTTTTTTTTTGTTTGTTTGTTTTGTTTTTTTGTTTGTTTGTTTGGGGTTTTTTGTGTTTTTTTGTTTGTTGGTTTGGTTTTGGGTTTTTTTTGTTTTTTTTTTTTTCCAACAGTGCTTTGAGATCTGTGGTTGGCAGTTGCTAGTGTCTTTAACAGAGGTTATATAGGGTTTGCTTCTCCTTTGTTTAAAGAAGTAAAACTTCTATCTGTGGTCTCAGACTCAATTGTCATTGAAGAAAAGGTATTTAAGATGGATAGCATATACTGTGTTATTTTGAGCCTTTTTTCGGTTCCCGTTAAAAAGAAGGGGTGTTCAAAGATGCTTCTATTTATATTTCCAACTTTAGGATGGTACTTTTTTATGGCAATAGTGGACTTCCAAAAAAAAAAAAAAAAAATTAAAAAAATTAACGGTGATATTGTTAGGAGATCTTTCAGAGCGCACATCTCAATAGTCTAGTTTCCACTGGCTGTCTACATCATTTCTATACCAGATTAACATATGAGCTTGAACTCAACCACATTCTTGTCAATAAAGAAGGTTCCCACTTCAGTCCAGGGAACTGTTTATGGAAAACACACTTATTCAAGTGTAACAGATCTGACTGGATTCTTGGACTTGAAACTTTATTTTCCACTACAAAACAAAAGTTCTCCAACAACTGAGTGTTAAGATTCAAGAATACTAAACCTTTGAGTAAATTGTGCAAGAATTACCAGAATGTTCCTGTACAAAGGAGAAAGACTGAGCAGTTAGTTGAAAACAGTAAGTCTAGTGCAAAATACAGATGAGAGATCTGACTTGAGATATTTGCAAAGTATGAAAGAAGAGCTTAATACAAATTAACAAGATATTGATAAATTCTCTTTCAGATATTTGGACAAACAAAAAAGCTCAGTGTTGGACATGTCAGTGAACAAAAAAACCTGAAATGCATGAATTGAGCAAACAATTCAAATTGTCATTTTGTGAGAAATATCCCTTTGTAGAAGAGGGCTGTTGTGCACCTTTGTCTTTCCCTCATTTTCTCTCCTGGTCCTGTATTTTCTCTTTTTATTTCTCCTTCTCTGCTTCAATTTCCTTAGCATATTTATTAGCTTCATAGATTTTAAGAAAAAAGCAAATGTGGAAAGGAAAAGGGGAAAATTTTCAAACAAAATATGACATTAATAACACAAGTTGATATCAACAGTCCTTTACAGTCAAAAGTAATCTTCTCTAACCCTTAACAGCCTATGACAATCTGTGCTATCCTTTATCTTTTTGAATTAGTTATATATTTTATTATGCCAATATCAGAAAGTTTAATGAAAGAAGGTGGTTTGTTGGTTTTTTCTTTATTTGTTTTTACCTTAATGAATGTCTGAAAGGAACGTTCTCTTAAGTTATGATTTGCCTGCAAAGTAAAAAGTGAAAAATTGCAACCAGATATAAAATAGCTAATTTCTGATTTGTACTGATGGTAGCTTCTGAACGGTATCATGCTTGTGTCAAAGTATTGATGTCAAGTGCTCATTGAGTAATACAGATAAGAACTTTCTGTTCTCAAACAAGGATTATTTATAACACACACTGCATTGTTTTTCCACTCAAATCAGGTTCTTTTTCAGTCAGGCAGTCATTTAATTCCTTATTTTCAGTTTATCTCAAATGGATGATCAAAAAAGATATTCAACAATTGTCATTTGATAACATTCAGTGATTGGTACCTGGTGACTGGCTAATAGGATTTAGAGACTTGACACAGAAATAAAGACAACTGGTGTTTAGAGCAAAACAGTTGTTTTCCTACATCAAGATGAATCTGTAAAATCTTTTGAATCATGACAAGAGTCTACGGGTATCCACTATGTGTTTAGTGCCAACCTGTATTGGCTCATACACAAGTTGACAAGATAAAGGTTCATTCACTGTCATGAATTAGCTTTTTGTTAGTTTAAGATAGATTACTATGATAGAAGAGTTAATAGAATGATAAGTAATTCTTTTAAACTCTCTTTTATGTTTACTGCGTGTTAAGATAATATATCCATGCCTTCTGAAAACCGTGTACATAATACCAGATATCTAATTATATACTATATTTTTAATTTGAGCATCAGCTGTTTAATGTATTCTCTGTTCTCCCTTGTGCAGCTCAAATAATCCTTCCTTATGTTACACACACAAGCTATTTCCAAATGAGTCTTCATATTTAAAGTGCAGTCTAATGAAACCTTATTTTAAGAATATTTCTGTTTGCCAAATTGAATGTTCCAGTGAAAGTTCTGGGCTACATTACTATGTTAATGATACTGGTAGATTCTAATATATAATTATTTGAATCAAACTTTTGAAACAAGCATCTTTTAACAATTTTTTTAATATTTTTATTTCATCTTAAGTACCAGATGTCAGGGACTCGAAAATATGTTTATTTTGGTCTTTTGGTCCTTCAGAGATTTTTCTGACTCAATATCACTCATCTCTTGTGGATATGTATTTAGTCCCATTGAGTGAACAAGCTTTAAGGAGCGGCAATCTGTGTTCTTATAAAATGAATAGTTAGGCCACCTGCACTTTTGGAAAAATCTTGAAGAGCTAGGGAAAAAAGAAAATATATTACACAAACCCAGGCATTGCCCCAGATCAGATTAGGAGAACATCTATTGCAGTTTTCTAGCGCTTGTAGTGGGCAGAACATCTTCTGACAAGAAACCTCATAGTGGATAACTCCATAGTGATCTGTCGCAGAAGAAGTTTCTCCCAAACCCTCCCAATACACTCTACAGCATATGTTGTATGTACTTCAAATTAGGCTTCCTGATATAACTATGGCTGTTCTCATTTACTGTGTAAACATCTAATTGGTGTAATTCTTAGACAAGCTCTTAGAGCGCTCAATATTTAGGAAACGCAAGTGTGTAATAAAAGGATGTCACTGCTATTTTAAATTAAACTTGTTCCCTATTGTTATCAGAAGAACAGCCTGTAAGGACACTGCCAGTAGATTTCATTTCACAACTGGAGGAACAAAGTAGCCTTAAAAGAGTTCTAATTTTTCCTATATTTGTACAGTGTTGACATCTATTCCCATGAAAGCCAACAATGACACATAAAGACTTTGCAGGGCATGGGGAGGCTTCTTTTTCTAACCTCGGCATACTAAGTAGCCAGCTGAGATTGAGGAAAGGCTCATTGTGCATAATAATGGCATACATGCATTCTGCTGATATTTTCTTGGCAGCGTTAAAGAAGCAACACAGATCATCCATTCTACGGGCACATACTGAGAAATCAGAACATCTAATAGAAGGGCAGGTAATTAAGAAAATACAGACCAGCACCTGTTGAATTCATCAAACAAAAATAAATGTAATGAATTCTTTCCCCAAAATGCATCAAGAGACAATGTGCTTAGCTAAGTTTAGAAGCGGTGGGTGTCGTTGTAAAAATAATACAGAGACTTCAGTCGTGTTCTTTAAAAAAAAAGCAAACCCCAACATGTAAATACACAACATTATTGCCACTACAAAAAGAGTACTGACTCACTGATGAATAATATTTTTAGATCCATGATGGGTTTTGGTAAACTGGAGAGAAAAGTGGCCAAGCAGAGACAAAGCTGGAAGCACAAATGTGTGGGAGAGGCCACAGAATTGACTCAAACCTCATTAAGAAAAGCAAATTGCCATCAGAAAGTGCTGCAGAAACAAGTGACAAGTGCAAAAATGCAAGAATAACTGGCAAATCTCGAGACAGGTCATACAATAAAGAGAATGACTGATGGGCTAAACTGTCTGTTGACAAAAAGTATTGGGAAGCCTCAAGTGTTACCTAAACTAAAAAAAAAAGTTTCTCAAAAAGATTTGTTCAGCCTTCACAGGAGGCAGCTAAGCTTGTGTTAATTAAAATGCTTTAGCCACCACTGTGGAGGAAAATGTGGCCATGTGCACCAACATCACACGTAAATCTGATTGTAAGTGAACTGAGCGAAATGTTTCCTTTTTTATTCCTGGTGATATTTTCAGGACCAGCCTAAGTTCACAACACCAACACTACGTGATCAACCAGAACTTTTTATGGTTTAGAAAGTTATTTTGTGAAAAAAGTGCAAGGGGTCCAACTGGGGACCCTGAAGCAGATGCTGCAGAGAGCTGTACGATTAAAGGACCTGAGGCAAAATAAATGTATCTATCTAGAAATAGCAAAAGGCAGATTGTTGTTGTTGAAACTGCAAAAATTTTGTGAAAATTGTCTTGGTAGAAAATTTGTTATATCGACTAAAAGAGAAGAGAAGAGAAAAAAGGGGAAAAAACTTCAGCAGAGTCAATATATTACACTGTATTGCTGTGGTTCATTAAAATGGTACTTAAGAATATAGATGTTACCATTTTCTTGATAAATATGTCAAGTATACAAAAAGTTAAGAAAAAGCCATCAGAAAAAGGAATCATAATGCACTGCACTTCTACTAATCCTTCCACAAAGCTATTAAGCGAAAAAGGAGACAGAATTTGCAGAAGAGCTATCCCTTGTGAAATACGTGTACCTTTTAAAGCGTGAATTACAGTATAAAATGCATTTTAATGAACCTGTATGCTGCAAATTAATCTGTTGTCTTGTTCCACATATTCTACAGGCAGGAGTCCGTACTGAGATTTTCTGTTCCTGGTACACTTAATGTTTACTTTCAGGACTTCAGCATTACGTTATTTGAACGCACTTTTTGAACATGAACAAGCACCTCAAATAGCAAACTGAGAAGGTTTCTGTGGCCTTACTATGAAAGCCTTTGCCTTCTTATATGATCTATAAGCAGAAATGCAACTCATCACAGAATCATAGTATGGTTTTGGTTGGAAGGGACTCTTAAAGGTCATGGAAGGACATTTCACATAATACTCTTCCCAGTTTTACTTCATCACGTAGGTTGTGGACTGCCTAAAAGGAACGGCACGGGAGCCTCAGCATCGCTTTTTTACTGGGACATGAGGATTACTACAAAGGCAGGTGGCTCCCCAGGTTTTCAACGGAGCGTGGTGGACAGGGAGAGGGGTGGACAAGGCACAGCCACTGCAACCAAGGTGCCCACATGGCTGCTTGTTTATAAAGAACCAAGCTATAGTTGTAAATTGTCGATTTTCAGTTCACGAGCCAGGAGCACACAACTACGAATTCCTCATTTGAAACATGTGGTACTTCAGTTCGCCAATTCATGAATATTTCACGTGCTATACAAACAGAGCAGCAAACAGCAGCAGGGACCTCCCGGGATAGCAAATGTTCTGCAGTTTAAGCGAGTGTGGGCAAAAGCAGGGGGCCTTCACATTTTGAGCAGGAAACAAGCCTAACAATACAACAAACCTTAATTTAGACCATTTTCTTAATGTGCTGTCAAGGGGATCGTGCTGGGTGATTTGCTGTAATGAACTCCACCTGGAAGCTCAGTAAATCTGAAACGGGGGCCTGACTTGCGGCAGGTTACTGTTGTCTCTGCAGCTCTGGTTGACTGAGCTCTAATTTGATCATTAAGTGACCATCCCAACAAGGAACGACGAGCAATGTTCAGAGGCTGCCAGTTCGGCGCACTGCGTTTCAGCGGCGGATTGCTGCATAGATAGGCTTGCCGAACAGCTCCCCTTTAAGAAGCGAGAAACTTCTCTTCAAAACCAGCTTTCATAAAACAAATATTTCCACAGCTATAATGGCAAATGGAAAATACCAGGACAAATGGATCTATTAAGGCTGGACTTCAATACTGTTTTAAGCCAGGGAGTCCTCTTAAGCGAGTTTAGGGTACATCGCCCGCTGTCATTTTTAGTTCTCTGTTTCTGCATTTCTGGTTTCTACTCCCAGAAATAAAGCGTTTGATGTATTTAAACTACAATATATCGTACTTAACTGTTAGATACATATGAGCTATTCTGTGTGTCAAAGGATCATCAGTTTAGCCAAGAAAAAATTAATAGTTAATGGCACTACAAGTGCTTTTTACCTACTTTTAAATGTATTAGTCCCTTAATAATCTTACTGTCCGGAGGCTACTCGCCAAAACAGTATTAGATAGAATTATTATGAAAAGTACAAATAAATGATATCTATGCAATCTATGCAGTATTAACTATTAAAATACTAATACATTTGGAAGAAATGGGATGCAGCGCGTTGTTCTATTATTATATATGTATATAATTTTTAACCTGAAAAGATTATTCGGCTATGCTTTATCATACAAAATATATGGAAGGAGAGTAGATTTAAACTGAAAAAACAAGTTCACTCTGATTGTTTCAGTGCAGTTTCATATTTGTCTCTTAGTTGTAATTGAGTATGACCTGAAAACAGCATGTGGTTAAAATCCCTCTGAACCGGAATCCCACTTTTCCTGTGAAATTCATGTCCCAACCTAACATCAGTCAGATCTCAAAATGTTGTAGTCAGATCTCAAAGCACTACTTTACACTTTAAAATCTAGAATTTAATTTTGAAGTTACAAGTAGTTAATACCTAATTTTTTAAAGGGACTGGCCACTGTGGCTGCAAGGAATATAGGAATGTTGTCAGAGTATGTAGGAGTGCAACAAGGAAGACTAAGGTCCACTTGGAATTAAATCTGGCAAGTGGTGTCAAGGACAAGAAGAAGGGCTTCTTCAAGTACATCAGTAGAAAGAGGAAGACTAGAGAAAATGTGGGCCCACTGCTGAATGAGGTGGGTGCCCTGGTGACAGAGGATGCAGGGAAGGCAGAGTTAAGTTACTGAACGACTTCTTTGCTTCAGTCTTTACTGCTCAGGCTGGACACCAGGAATCCCAGACCCTGGAGGTAAGAGAGACAGTCTGGAGAAAGGAAGACTTTCCCTTGGTTGAGGAGGATTGGGTTAGAGATCATTTAGGCAAACTTGACACCCACAAATCCATGGGCCCTGATGGGACGCACCCACGAGTACTGAGGGAACTGGCAGATGTTTTTGCAAAGCCAGTCTTCATCATATTTGAAAGGTTATGGAGAGCAGGAAAGGTGCCTGAGGACTGGAGGAAAGCCAGTGTCACTCCAGTTGTCAAAAAGGGAAAGAAACAGGACTCAGGAAACTTCAGGCCAGTCAGCCTCACCTCCATCCCTGGAAAGCTGGTGGAACAGCTCATTGTGGATGTCATCTCTAAGCATGTGGAGGAAAAGGGGGTTACCAGGGGTGATCAATATGAGTTCACCAAGGGGAAATAATGCTTGATGAATCTGATAGCCTTCTATGAGGGCATGACTGGCTGGGTAGATGAGGTGAGGTGTATTGAGAACTGGCTGAGTGGCAGAGGTCAGAGTGCCATAATTGGTCGTGCAGAGTCTAGTTGGAGGTCTGCAACTAGTGGTGTTCCCCAGGGGTCAGTTCTGGGTCCAGTCTTGTTCAACATATTCATCAACAACCCATTTGAGGGGACAGCATGTACCCTCAGCAAGTTTGCTGATGACATAGCTGGCAGGAGTGGGTGACACACCAGAAGGCTGTGCTGCCATTCAGCAAGACCTGGACAGGTTAGAGTGCTGGGTGGAGAGGAACCGAATGGAAGTCTAACAAGGGCAAGTGTAGGGTCCTGTACCTAGGGAGGAATAACCCCACGCACCAGTACAGGTTAGGGGCTGACCTGTTGGAAAGCAGCTTTGCAGAGAGCTATGTGGGAGTCCTGGTGGACAACAAGTTGCCCATGAGCCAGCAATGTGCCCTTGTGGCCAAGAAGGCCAGTGGTCTCCTGGGACGCCTTCAAAATAACATGGACAGCAGGTTGAGGGAGGTCGTCCTCCCCCTCTGCTCTTCCCTGGTGAGGCCACATCTGGACTACACTGTGTCCAGCCTACAATGGCGACCCCAGTTCAAGAAAGAGAACAAACTACTGGAGAGAGTCCAGTGGAGGGCTACAAAGGTGATCAAGGGACTGGAGCATCTCTCTGATGAGGAAAGGCAGAGAACCCTGCAGCTGCTCAGTCTGGGGAAGAGAAGACTGAGAGGGGATCTCATCAATGATCATCCATAGCTAAAGGGTGGGTGTCAAGAGAATAGGGCCAGACTCTTCTCAGTGGTAACCTGTGGCAGGACAAGGGGCAACAGGCACAAACTGGAACATGGGAAATTCTATCTCAACATGAGCAAAAACTCCTTTCCTTTAAGGGTTCCAGAGCCCTGGAAGAGGCTGCCCAGAGGCGGTGTGGAGTCTCCTTCTCTAGGGACATTGCAAACCTGCCTGGACATGTCCCTGTGCAGCCTGCTGTGGGTGACCCTGCTCTGGCAGGGGGTTGGACAGGATGATCTCTGAAGCTCCCTTACAACTCTTGTCATTCCGTGATTCTGTGATTTTGTATATTTCTAACAGCGCCTTTGACTATTCATAAAAGTCAAAATTAGAAATATAGAGTTTTTTTCTAATTTTTTTAAGAGGAAGAACACTTATAAAATGAAACTGTAAGGCTTGCTGACCAAACCCTTCACCAAATGGAGACTCTTCAAAAGTAATCCGGAAGGCCATGAATCTCTAAAAGTAACTAAGGGTGTTGTAAGGTAAAGTTTGTCTGAATAATATAAATGCTTACATATATGCTAACTTCAAATAAAAATTAGGCAGCAACGAAATTGCTGGTGGTAACTTTTACCTCAAGGGAAATTAATTGTCATATTTTGAAGAGTGTATTAACATCAAAACCACATAAGGTGACTTTCTACAGAAAATTGAACAACAGGAAGGAGAAAAGATGCAGGCTTGACAGGCAGTGTGTGCGGGGCGCTCTGAAGCATTGTGGGTTAGGCTGGGCATAGCTGGAGGAATCAGAACTGCTACAGGCAACTCCACACTTCAAAATTCCCAGTGCAGGCGAGAGGACTGAAATGCTTCAAGCCTGCGAATTGAAAAAACTGAACACCACAAATGACCACAACCACCACAAAATGAGACTTGTGAGAAATGAGTTTGTTGTTCGTTTAAAAGTTTCAAGGCATTCTGATTAACAGCAATAGTAATCTAAAAACTTTTTTTTTCCTATGCCATAGCATATATAAATTATATAAAAATGCAAATTCAGTTTATACCACTTCAAAAAGTGCACTAGGATGGAGATTAATCATTAACAGAATTGTCGTCAAGAAAGAACAAAGACATTTTTGTATAATTATTGATCTTCTCAGTAGGACCCTTTACCACATTATTGAGAAAGGTAAGTCTCCTGTTACAGAAAGAAGCTTAGAACCAGAAAAATTTTTCTGAGGATTCTTAATGTTGAAGATTACTTTATCTATAAGGTAATTGATTATCTGAGAATTAAATGTTTTGAATGAAAGACCATAAGATTTGTTCTGAACCCTTAGCTGGAAACCCAATGGTGTTTATAGGACTCATAAATTCAGTTCCTGGAAGGTTTATTCAATTTTGTTGCTTTTCTGAAAGGATGGAATCAAGCCAGCAAAAAAATAGATTCATTAATTAAATCAGGCTTGCTCCATATATTTTAAATTTCTGCGAAGTTATCCTTTGCTTTAAGCTAAATCATCTCTCTGCAAAACCTAAGCATTTTAATATATTTTCAGAATTTGTGGATTTCAACCTCATACAAGGGACCGAAGCTTTAACCCCCAAAGCTTAAGTGTATACCAGAGTTTTAACCTTCCATTCAACAGTTTAGCAATGCAAAAGCCGGACTTGCTTTAGAAGTCATTAGCTAAACTTGCCCAAATCACAAACCAGTTTACTTCTAAAAATAAAATGAAATGTGCTTATTTTTTAAATAAATATTTATCATGAGCCCACGGAGAAAGTTTAAAAAAAGTTTTGTATTTAAACCTCTGCATAAATACATATAAATAGCAATTTTTGAAAAAGCACATCTCAATATTACTATCTATATTTTTATAACCAGGATATCTAGTCACATGATTCAATTTTCTCACCTAAAAAACATGTGAAAAATTTTGTACTTAATTGTAATTGAAGGGCTTTTAAAAGAATAGCATTGCAGAAAAATGTAACAATGTGGACCTTCCTCCCACATCGCGCCAATGCACACTGGACTCAGTGTAATCCAAAATTATTCATAATACACAAATAGCTTTAACATATTAGTCAGGCTACATTAAATAGCATTTCAGCCGGTCCCTCAGTATTTCAATGCCTTACAACATATCCTTTTTCAAGAATGATTAATACTTCTTAGTCTCTGTATCACAATTTTGTTGTTGACCGCTAGTACAGAACTCAAATATTTTCTATTCATATCTTTTTGGAAACTGAGATTGAACTTTAAGTCTTTGGTTCTGTTCTAACATTTCACTGACTTTCCACAGCTCTAGGCTCTAAGATGCGTTCTGTTGTTGGGATGCACATTTCTCAACAGCCATCTACTACTCCCTGCTTTGGTGACTCAATGATCAGGTGACCCAGGGCCTTTTTCCACCGTCGTTCATATTTCAGTAACTTCACAGGTCTCCTAACAATATATCTACTTTGCAGATATGAGATGACAAAGTTAGCTTTAAATAAATTAGCTTGGGTCAGCAGTTCAGTCGTAGCAGCCCAGTATGAACTCATTTATTCTGTTTGTCAGCAAATGGGGTAAGTGTCATTCCTTAAGTCTCCTGAAGGAGAAAATATATATAGATTTTTTTTAAAGAGTTACAGACCTCCCAAACAAACAACTAAATAAGGAAAAGGTCTTTTAGAAGTGTCTGTGTTAGTGAAGACAGCGCAGATAAACCAGTCAACCTTAGAACTGAAAAAATCTACTAGAGCATGACACTATGCCCTCCCCTTTACCCAAATGCAATGCCATATCATATGCATATATTACTCCAAAGGCAAAAATTTTGCCCAGCCCTAAATTGTGCCACACGGAAACACAAGCTTATTTAGGAAACCTCAGTATCTTTAAACAGCATCAAGCTACTCTATACAGACAAACCCTTAGGGATTCAGATGCACAGATTAGAATAAAGATAAATGCTCATGAGGCAGGTGGGTTTTGAAAATTAACCTTTTTGGTTAGCTTTTTACTAACCTCTCTCCCTTCTTTAGATGCTTCAGTGCAAAGAAACACTAACCGTTCCATCATTTCTGCTTCACAACGAGTACTTTTTCTAACACTGGCAAAGTTAGCAAAAATACACAAATGACCAAAATTCGGAAGTGTTACTCCATGTAAATGTTTGCAAGATTGTATTATTACAGGCAGAAAGTGGTGGAAAAGCCATGTTGGTAGGCAAACCAATGGAAAACACGGCTTTTCTTTCACCTTATGGTACATTATTTCAACGAAAATAGAAAAGCATAAATACATGTAGCACACAGATGCAAAAAATCAACATCTTAAATAAATGTGTCGGTCATGGGTAGGACAGTTAGTCTAAATATCTGTCTGAAAAAGGCTATACTTTGTGAAGTCTCATTTTTTTCACTTAAATCTGTTCAATAACAGTTAGGCATCCGTAATAAGGACAGGACACAGGGTGAAAACAGAATCACTGACACTGATGGATGGTCACCTACTGTTGATGGATCGAGGGCAGACATCCATTCTCATGTTTCCAGACCTCCCTGTAACACTTGACATTTCCAACCATAAGATACTGCCTGCCTTATAGAGGTGGCAGTGGTTCAGATACGTATACCAGCATGATGCAAATTTCTGCTGGAAATGGTCACTCTAAGGGCAGTGATGGCAAATTGCATCTCTGCCACTAGGTTTCCTCTCACTCTCCCTCCATACTAGATGCTTTTACAAAATGCCACGTGTTTCAGAAACTGGAGAACTCGGCAGCAGAGGTTCCATGAGCTAAGGAAAAGTGCCAAGTGATGGCTTCTCCTTCAAAGTGTATGGTGTTCTGGGACCAGGTTACATAAAGCTTCAGAAGAAGGATCAGTTTTCTGACAAAAAGTAGATGTTTACCATCAGGTGAAAAACGGAGAAAATTCATTCTCTTGGACTCAGTTCAGACTACGGAATGCACATGGTCACAGAAAATAAAACAATCAAAAAAAAAACCAAAACCAACTCAGAAAACCTCCACATCTTCCACGTGAATGTAAAACATATTTTTTGCCCTTATTCTCATTAATATAAACACTCAGCAGAAACTGGCTATGGTATTAAAGAAGCAAATCCTACCCTAATGAAATAGTGTAACATGAACAAAACATTCCTTCCTGAAGAAAAGGGCAAATAAAATAATGGAAAACACATGACACATTAACCATTTTACCCAATGAATGGCTGCAGGGTTCAAATACTGTAGATATGTGGACAATAAAAAGAACCTGAAAGGTTTAATGAAGGAGATACATGTTTCATTCTTCTGTGCTAGACATAACAAAGTTATTCTTGATGTTGAATATATCATTGCCTTTTGACTGTTTGAGTATAAGAATCAATACAGCAAACTCTAAGGATAAAAACACCAACAGGCTGGAGAAGACAAAATATATAGATGCAAAATAAATCATATAACATGAAAATACTTTTTTGAACAGTTTACACAATGTTCCAGTTAGTTTTCCTTCAATAATACCATAGCACAAATTTTTGAGATTTCCACTGAAGAACAGTTTTAAGATGTTGAAAAGGTTGGGAACAGGCAAAAGTGATTTCATCTAGGCTAGAAGGAATATAGGGTGATTAAGGAAGGGAAACTATAACTGTCTTTGAAGGCATGGAGGGGAACGTAGAGACCACGGAAATACAGATGAGTTTAATTGCAATAACTCTACCAAAAAGCATCCTGTGTGTGTTCTGGTCTGAGTCAAGCCCCATTCAATAGTTTCATTAATGACATAAACAACAGAATAAAAAGTATGTTTACTGAATTTGTAGGTGACACCAAACTGAGAAATTGACAGATACAATTATTCTAAAAAATATCATAATTCAAAATAATCTTAACAAGTTGGAATCCCCTCCAGGGGAAGAAAAGGGGGATCTACTCAGGAAGGACAAGTGCAAGGTGCTCACTGAAGCAGAACAAATAAGTTACTCACATACAAGGTAGAAAAACAGATTGTTACGAGCTATAGAAAAGAATCTAGAGGTTATAGTCGATCATGAGATAGCTATGACTCTATGTTCTGATCTTCTGAAAAAGGCAAGCAGTATTTTGGGATGCATGAAACAGAGAATGGGTTACAAGATGTAAAACAATTCTCAGTAGTTGTGGACATCGATCAGATTACCCTCTCTGCTTTGAGATGCCATCATTCAGTGAGGGTATGACTGAGCAGAAAGAGTCCAGAGGAGAATAATGAGAATGGTCAGAAGATTTTTTTGATACTAATAAAAGACTGATTGAAAAGGAGGGGAAAGATTATGATACCCTTCAAATATATAGAAACCTGTTACAAAAAGGCAGGGGGTCATATATGAGGCGAAGGGAGAGAATTAAAGCTGGGTATTGGGACAAATGTACTCATGCAAATGTAGTTAATTGGTAGGACAGATCGAGAATGCATTTTCTTTTTATCATTAGAAGGCTTTGCAAGTGAGTTAGGCAAGTATCTGTCAGAAATTACATATGTGTGGCACGGGAGAATGGACTATGCAGGTTCTCAGGGTCTCTTACAGCTCTATAATTCATCTTCAACAGATTCTAACTCCAGAGAATCTTTTTTAATTAGCTCAGGTTCAAGAAAATTAAGGTTTTGCACGTCAAGATCTACATTCAGTCTTGACATTATCCTCCAAAAAGACAGTTTAGGTGGCAGTTAGGTAAAAATGTGGATCTTCCCAAACTTGTAGAGTACCAGGCTTGTCGAATTGGAAGCGAATAAGAATAGCATTCACGTATATAGAAAAGAGCTGAAAAAGGAGGAAGGGACTAATCAGTTCTTAAAGAGACAAATTTTCAGTTTATTTAAACAAAGAATGTTCACTGAGTCTAGAACAACCACCGCATTAAAAAGTGTGCATACATGAGAAAAACCGAGAGATTTGATCCAGGCACTTTCATAATTATGAGAACAAAGAAGCAGGAGAATTCTAGCAGGAATTCTCTGGTCTCTAATAGTTTAAAGTTGAAAATTAAAGGACTTAACAGGTCAAAAAACACTTGAATAACTAGAATCTCTACTGTAAAGTGCATGGAAAAAAAGTCCAAATCTCACAAGTAAAAAAAAAATAAAAGAATCATTAAAACAAACAAACAAACAAAAAGCTGATTTAGTCAAGGTCATGCTCAACTGTCAAAATTTCTAATTAAATGTGAATTATGAAAAATATGAAAAGGAAAATTCTTCATTCCTGCAAGAATGTGGATGCTGATGGGAAATATATAGCATACTTAAATAATCCTCACTGCGTTTCTCACAAATACAGTTATTTCTTTAATTGTAAACCCTTTACCTGCATTTTAATATAAGAAAGATTCTTATTTATATCAGTCTGTAAAAATAGTGTCTCAAACCAGAGAGAAAAATCCAATGCAGTGTCTCAAAGTCCACATCAGGCTTAGTAAAACTCATATTCACATCTTTGTATTGCTTAACAGCTGTTGTCAAAATTAATAAGTAGTATAAAAGAGTGCACAAAAAAATCTTATTGTATTACATTTGGGAATATCCATTCTCTCATCATTCAAAATGACAAGTTTTCCAAGAAATGGAAAACTAAAAGAGCAATGGAAGAGTAGAAAGAATGGAAATTGTAGTGAGCTGGATCCAAATTATCACCTAAAATAAGATGAGAAGACATATTGCATAGGGTTTTTTTTTTAAAAAACTGCAGCATTTTATACATTTATACTATACAGCATTTATACTACAAGCAGTCTAAGCAAGCAGGAAATAATAAAAAAAAAAAGATGTAAGGCAAATATGGACTACTATGAAAGGATCAGGAAGACCAAATTGGTTCAACTATGATCCCAAAGAAGACAAACTGATGGGTTTACGTCATCTGTGTCCAATCACATTTTCTCAGAACTTCGAAATCAGTTTAGCATCTCTTAGATATTGATATTTAGCACTGACAAGTTCACTCAAACAGACACAAGAACTGCTCAGAAACAATTAGTATTTAAGAAACAATCCCAACTCAGTCAAGACAAAGTTCAACACAAGCAGGTCTGCATGGTCTTCCATGTCCCTAACCCATAACCCACCCCAGCATTTCTGGTCTCCGAGCAATAATGGATACAAAGATCACCTGAAGTTCAGGTAGGTTACCAGTTCAGGTAGGTAACCAGGTAGGTTAAACGTCACATCCTAGAACACACAGATTTGTTGTGTAAAAGAGGTAAATCTTGTCCAAAGGGTTAAGCTTCAGCTGGAAATGTGAAGTTAGCAGACATCCTGCAGTACTCTGTGCAGAACCCCACCAAGATAAGCTTCATAACCGATATCTCAGACCAATATTCCTTTCATAAACTGTGATAAGTTCTTTCTATCTGTTTGTATGCTTTCCTTAAAATTTACATTGTTGTTGATTACTATGAAGGTTTCAAAATATTTTTAGAAATAGCTAAGTAAGTTACTTGGCACACAAAGTGTAATGTTTAAAAGGTATCCAGCATCACGACTACCCATTTTCATAAATCACATGCACCTTGGTGATACATCCAAAACTGTTTTGTTAACATGACAACAAAGGATACTTATTTCATGATTTATAATGAATGAAAGAGGAGAATCCCTGAAGGGGAATGGTTACTGAGAATGGAAAATTTGAGCACGAGAAGAAAAATGTTTAAAGACAGATATTTCTTGGTCTTATAATGTGTAAATGAGCATTTTGGGGTTCTTGGCAGGGCAGATACCTTCCTTAAAATAGGGTATAAGACTATGAAAGGGTCGTTTTCCAGAGAAACTGGAAACAAATGGTACAAAAAGCAACAAAAAAACCACAGCAGGTAGGAGAAACTTTCTTAAGTAACTGATGATATATATATATTTATATATGTGATTATATAATATTATATATAATA
>VXBH01003485.1:158748-172581 GCA_013400035.1 Rynchops niger | reverse complement strand
AGAGAGGTGGGGGTTGGCCTCTTCTCCCAGGTGAATAACGACAGGACCAGAGGAAATGGTCTGAAGCTGAGGCAGGGGAGGTTTAGGTTAGATATTAGGAGGAATGACGTTACTGAAGAGCGGTCAGGCACTGGGACAGCCTGCCCAGGGAGGGGGTTGAGTCCCCATCCCTAGCGGTGTTTAAGAAACATCTGGATGTGGCACTTCAGGGCATGCTCTGGTGACAGACGTTGTAGGTTGGTTGTTTGTGGTAGTTTGTGGGGGGTTTTTTTGGGTTTGTTTTTTTTTTTTTTGGTGTGTGTATGGTTGGATGCAATGATCTCAAAGGTCCTTTCCAACCAGGAAGATTTTATGAAGTAGATTAATCATTTAAAAGGACTGCACAAAACTAGAGCTTCAAAATGATGAAATGCTGAAATGGCACCATTGAGCAGAGCTGCATGGCACAGGCGGAGGGAACTATACCACTTCCACAAATGTCATCACTAGGACACATCGGGTTTTACTGAAAGAGTCCACCCCTTTCTTTGTTGCAAGGATTTAATTTTTTTCTTCTAATTAAAGAAAGCAACACTTTAATACTAATTCATAATATTAAAGAAATATTGGCTGAAAGTTACATCAAGAGGCCTTAATCTGCCTCTAAAAGGAGAATTACCACTGGTCTTGGACCAGGTTGGCATGGCTCAATCCAGCCCCATCGTCAATACCTCCAAGGATAGAGATGCTAAAACCTCCTGGGTAACCTCTTTCATTGTTGCACTGTCCTCCCAGGGAATAAAAATCTTCACTGGTCTGCTTTCTTCCACTTAGCTCATGCAGGTTGAGCATGCTTTGTGCTTGGAAAAGGCAAGTGACTCTATTTGCATGAGCATGCATTGTGAACATTGATGCTCCATCATCTTCCCAGGGCCTGAGGAGAGGCTGATAGCCTGCAGTTCCTCAGGTCGACCTTTTGTTTTCTTGAGCTATGGCTTTAGTCTCTGCATTCATTCATTTGCGGACATAAAAACCACAAATAAATAAAAAATGGTGTTCCGACCAGTGTTCCAGGGAGGGGACAGGAATATATAATGAAGCAGCAGTGTTTTTATTTCCCCAAATTGAGCACTGAACAGCTATATCTATTCCTTCCCCTTAAAACACTGAGGGAGAAGTTACAGATTTCCCTCTGACATCTTTGTATTTCCCCCTGGTGTTTTGTATCTTAGAAGTTAACATACCTTACATGCCAGGACATCCTGTATTTTACAGTTGCTATGGCAATTGCTAATTGGATATTGATTAGAAGAGTAAGTAGTGTTCTAAAAAAGCTATGCAATTAGCTACACAACCCTAAGGATATCTGGAATGGTATTAACATATGCACTTTTGCTTTGAAAAATCTCTGTATCATCGTTGCTTTCAGGTTATCAAACACTTGCTGACTGAATCTAACCCATTCTCAAAGCTTTGCACCGCTGAGCAGCCGCATCCCGGTTTTCACGTGCAGATCTGACACCAGCTGAACCGCTGCAGCATGGAGTTCACTGTTAATAAACAGTTCGGTCTTTCTGTGAAGGTGCAAAGAAATGTCATTATGGGACTGTTAAGCATATTTTGCTCAGGGCCGCGTTGCGCTGTAAATAAGAAAATTTTCAAAGGAGTCAAGCGAAGCCCAGACTTTCCTCGACATCAAGTGACAGTTGATTTGTAATTAGTAAGCACCTGCATCCTGGCCTACCTAAAATCAACATGGAAATCTCAATTCCTCCCCAGCTGATCTGGATTCGATCGCGAGAGGAGGAGCACGGAAGAAGAGAGATTGAACTGCATCCAAGTCTATTCAAAGTACCACCATCTACTGAGAGAAAGGACATTTCACTGCATTTCTACTGTGAGGTGCAAAAGGACTTCAAGCTGCAAGAATCCACTAGGAGGATTTAGAATAAAATTCTAAACGACTAACCTTGGTGTTCCAACTTGTTAAAACACGATGCACAAACATCGATAATTCACTGGAAGCAGGCACTTACACAACTAAATAGTGCTTTTCATTCCTAAATTGCGTGGTTCTTACAAGGATAAAAACATTTATAGAGGGAGTCACACTACGTTACCTGAGAAATTACTGTGATAAACGCATATGCAAGGAGGTATCTGACATAATTATGATCTTGGTGCTAGTTACTAGACAGATCTGAGTATTTTTACATTTTGAAAGACTTCATTCAGCATTGCTTAGTTTAAGAACTGATTGTGATAGTTCAATCCACATAACATTTTGAAATATATAGTTCCACTTTCCATTTTTAACTTATTTGTTGGATTTATATTTTTATATAGAGAGATATATTTGACTTTTTATAGGATTTCTAAGCACTCAGGACTACAAAATGCAAAATCAAATACATTGCGATCATTTCAAAATGACCATGTATTTTAAGAACGAATATTTATTCAGATATTTAAAAAATCTATTTACAGTGTAGTTTATTTAGATCTTTGTTAAACTGAGTGGAAAGCTAATGATAGTACTGACATCATAACAGATTTGAGGAGCTCAGAATAACTTCATCCCTGTTGTATTGTTTTATACATAAGGATAAGTATTTGGGTGTTTTTTAAATGACAGCATATACTATACTTTCTAAAACCACATTTTATTTTTTTAAAGCAAAGATGCTATCTATAGAGAAACATATGTCATTTACCACCTTTTCAATTTCACAGGAAATCTAAGTTGTTATTAAATCCAAAGTAACTTACGTTATGGCTTTCACATTATAAAATAAAAACCAATTTTAGTAAATTGCCTGTAATTTATGAGAAAGGAGATATTTCCTTTACAAAAAAAAAAAAAAGCCAAACCAACAAAATAACAAACAAACCAAAACCAAGTGCAAAATATAATGCACAAAAATGCGAATCAAAATTGTGTTTATCATGATAGCACGACAACATTAGCCTTTTAATCTTCTGTAAGCTACTGAAAAGTCAGATAAAGAAAATTAAGTACTATTCTTTATAAAATTTTAAGCAAGTGATTCTTTAAAGGAGGATTCTCAAAATTCAGTGCTCAAAGTTATCAGTGTCTTTTCCCAAGAGAAAAAAATTGTAATCTTGGTTTATTTGATCAATATTTCTTCCTCTTTTTGCCGATGAAATCTTATTACCTGTTTTCCCTGGTAAAATATAGGAATTAGGCCAATGTAATTTAACGAATGGGGATGTTGGAGATGCCTCCAACATGGTTAACTAGACTTAACAGCAAAAAACCCCACAAGTAGTATAAAGAGTGAGTTTTACTTTAGTCCATTTTAAATACTGACCTAATAAAGATGATCTGCAACTTCCTTGTCTGTACAATTAAACCAAGATATTTAATTATACATACTGTATTTTAATGATTTATAGATGGTATATGGTATTTAGAAAAGAAAACTTTATTAAAAAGCCCCAATCTTTAGTGTGGGAAAACATTATCAATTCTATTCCTCCAGAGTAAAAAAATGCAAAGGCATTTTTTTAAAGTTTCAAACCACTTTCCTTGCTTCATAAAATGGCATTGGCAAAAATAATGCTGCTTTTATAATGTAACTGTGGTGACATATTTGTAAAGCAGCATGTAAGCACTCATAAAAGGGTAATGACTTCCTTAAGTGATAATAAAATAAGCTTTCATGTAGAGATACACTGAGGTGATACTCTTCATGTGCAACAGTAGTAACATTACCTATTTATTTCTTACCTTCTACAACAACTCAAAGTTTTACAGGACAGGAATGGTTAGTATCTGTTTGCTACAAGCCAGTTCGGGACATTGTGGGTGCATCTACTCTACCTTTTTGCTTCAGTTCAAAACTGCAATTTGGAAGCAACCCCCAGTTTCAGTATACCTAACACTACCAAATTGGCCCCAAGTTATTGTGAATGTTCTTACAGCATATGTGCCAGGGTTTTTTTGGGGATTGAATTAAACTGGAAGATGCACTCCTGGAGAACATCCAAAGTGTTGTAATCACATGTAATCACACACGCTAGCAACTTGCAAGTAAACCTTTTAAGACATATACAGTTTGAAGGATGCCACCACAAAGAGCTTAAAAATTCAATGTGCTTTTGTTACTAAATCATAGTCTCTTTGTTATGCAGCCTGTAAAATGTTACTAATTCAATCTGCTTGGTGGTGAGATTGCTTTGGAGAAGAGCATGGCATCAAATGAGTTCCTGCACAAACCACGGAAGGATTTTCATTCCTCCAGCCAGAACTCGGCAAAGAAATCTCTGCTTTCTCACTGATTTCTTATGGGATTGTCACTTCGTTGTTGAAAATATATGAAGGTGAATAACATGAATCAAGTGAAGAAAGTGCTTGGAGCATACCTCCTCTCTGGATCAGTCCAGCTACATGCTTTCTTTGAAGATGGTCAACCCTTTTTACATACAGCTTGTAGTTACCAAAAGTGAGATATTCGTGGCCACAAGTGAGAGATTTGGCATAGATACCCCAGGTCAGGACTTCCAGTCCTTCAGGCTAGACTTCAAGAACATACATGTATAGTTGCACACAAAGGTAAAGCAAAATCAGTAGAATTAAATAAAATAGAGAAAATAAATCTGTTTAGAGATTAAATAGCAGCAAGGGAACCAAAGCCCTTATCTTCATTGCCCTCTTTTGGAGCAATGAAATTCACAGAGCTCAGAGTGAAGTGCTCTCATTTGAGTGGATCTGGCTGTGGAATGACCTTTTTAGAGGAAATTAGTATATGAGGAAATTAACTTATTGGTAAAGGCTTCCTACTCTTAGCTGATAACTTTTGCAAAGTAATATCTTTACCATTCATTTTCAAATAGTCTAACCCCAGAGAAATGCCTTCTACTTTTGCATAAAGAAAAACAGAACCTCTAAGTACATTTCAAGTCAATACACATTTTACTCATAAGGAAGTCGTAACTAATAATAATAGGTCATGATAGAAAACCCAAAGTTTAAGCATTAAAATACACTTAATGTAATTGATTTAAAACTTTTAATTAAATATTTCATTTGGAGGAGATATTTGATGAACAAAAGCATCAAAGGAAATATTTTGGTTCCAAGTGGTATTTCATTGGGAGGGATTCTAGGTCCCACATGGAATTTGTGGGTACAATTAAACTCATGCACTTTATGGTAGTCATCTGTCTGGGAAGAATCGGTTGTCTAATAAGTTCAGAAACATTTTTCCCTGCGTATGTGGGCATGCACATTGTTTATATGTTGAAGTGGGAGAGATACTGGAAGAGGGAAAGATATATCAGTTCTTCTGTATGACAAGTCAGGACAACACTAATACCTTTTGAAAGTGAAAGGCAAACATGCTGACCCTCTCCCTCTACTTCTTTACCTTCACCATGAAGTCAGGTAACTTCCCTGAAGGCTCAGGACTGATTCCCTGCTCAGCCCAGCAAAGAACAGGTCTTGCATCACTCAAGGGTGTGCTGAATGCTAGATACTAAAATCCATCCCTCTCATTTTCCACGTCAATAAATAATCAATGACTGACACAAAATGCAAGGTCCCATGAAAAAAAGAGTGAAAGAACACCACATCAGGGTGATCAACGGCTTTACAGATGTGACATGCTTCAGGGGGTTTTCGTGACAGACGTTCTGAGACTCACTACCAATTGAATCGGATAGGAACTACACAGTGAGTTGTCCATGTTCTAGAGAACAATGATGCCAATGCAATCTAATCCCTATGCTGATGTCCATGAGTTAATTTAAACTTTGTAAGTCTTAGTTTCTCTGTTCTGATAAGGACACTATCCACAGCGTAAAAATTTTGTTTGGCATCCTTTCTACCACAGTTCTCCAAACACAAGGTAGAAATAGGAAAATCCTGCCTACATAACAAGTCATTTATATAGAGGACACAGGAGAGTGACTAAATGAGCTGGCCACAAAAGACATGTAGGCACACTGTGGTTTAACCCATCTGCTTGAGAAGGAAATAAACCACCACGATCAAGCAGGACAGAAACCAAAACGGGCAAAGGCAAAGAGAGAATATCTGCGCTAATCTAAGTGATAAGGTCCTCACAGAGTTGAAAACTTAAAAACCAAATAACTGGACATGCCTGCATGCTGGCATTGCTCGGAGAAGACAATGGATTTTGCTACTAATCTTAATATTCTACTTGCTCCATAAAATGTGAAATACAGAGTGAAACACAAAGTGCAGACTCAGCACTGAGAATGAACATGAACTGAGAGATAAATCTCCAGATACGTCAAGCTAACAATATAAAAGAAAATAACCATCAGGTCTAAAGCTCACTTTGTGTTCCTCTAGTATGAAAGGTCTCCGGTGTAAATTCAAGACTCCAGACTTCAAACTTTTTAGTATGAAATAATTGTGGAGATGATGAAAGAGGAAAGAATTGGCTGTTTTTCCAACCTAGCTCTATCTCACAATGATAACGTACTTCACAGGAACCTTTGAATTTCTGTTGTGTAACACATATCTGATTAATATGGTGGAATTTTGTTCTTTGGTTGGGTTTTTTTTTGTTGTTGTTGCTTTTTTGGTTTTGTTTTGTTTTTTCTTTCTTTCACTAAAAATGATCCTCCTGAGCATAGGCAGAAGAGAACAGAACCCAGGTAAATACCTTCTCTCCAGGTAAAGGATTTAGTAGCATGTGTATCATGAATTTTATACTCATTTGAGAACAAACACTAAGGTTGCAATTCTCACTGCTCTGTTGGCTACTGTGCAGCGCTCCTGTGGCACAAAGCAGCTACAGCACTGGTTTAACCAGCCAGTGCGTTATTTCTCCCACTGGGATAAGATTTAATTAGTGTTATAATTTAACTAAGGGGCTTAGACTACAGCAAATAAAATAAGAGTACACCTTTCCATGACGTCTCTGGATAGGAAGGCACTGGGGAAGAGTCAGATCAGGAAAAAAATACAAACAGGTAAAATGGAGGAAAAAAGGCTTTCAAACCCACTTTCTTTTAAAATTGCCAAAGTTTCTGTGTTTAGCTGGTTTTCAGCTACATAGAGCCAACTTGAAAAAAGCAAATAATTAAAGCTTTCACAATGCTAGAATTATATACTTTTCTCTTAGCCATCTGCAACCTATTACAGTCTCTCTGTGTGGTCCTTAGTGAAATACACCCTCTAATGATGAAAAACAATAACCTTCCCTTTAATATATTTTCCAATGACATGTGCACACTCATAATCTCTTGGTATAGAAGCCACTGTGCAAGCCCAGTGCCCTTTCATATGGATTATAGCTCTCAATCTGCTCCTAAATCAGGCAGCTTTATCCAAAAATGGATTGCAGGCAGGATAGGTGCGGGACAACCTCCAAAGCTCAGAAGGTCAATTTTGGTTTCATTTTTGCTGCTTAAAAACCACAAACAGATCCTGCAGTGAAGACAGTGTCAGAGATCTGTAGTGAGGAAGCAAACACAAATAGCATTTCTGGTAACAGGCTATTTTGCAGAAGTTTGGCTTGCTCTACAAGTAAAAGGAAAAGAAAAGAAAAAAAAAAAGATTACTCACAATAATGAGAAATTTTGACAAAGGAAGAGTTTTGAAAATCATCACTTTTTGTAAAGCAATGTATGGAAAATTTTGCAGTTTCTCATGACAAAATTGATTTTACAGCTTTTTTTCTGCTTTTAGTATCATGAAGAATAAATTATTTCAAAGCATCAGACTCACAACTGCAACTCCAAATCAAAAATTCACAAAAAGAGCAGCTACTACTGGACACAGATATTGTCATCTCTGCACTTTTTCTTTCAAAAATCTACTTTGTAGCAAAGCTGCAAAGGTCAGTTTCGGAACCAGAGATTCCCAGTAATAAAGGAGGATCCAGTTTGGTTTCGCTCTTTAAAATTATTTCATGGCTCTCTTTTTCATCTGTCCGTGAAGTTCCTAAAGCTGCGGGTCGATGAAGGCGGATGCACCACCACTGATGCTGCTCCCACTCAAAGTCGCTTTGCTTGTGGTAAAGTTACTTCACCGAGTGAGAGCATCATCCCAGCGGCAGCCCGCAGGCGCTCCCTGGGCAGTGCATGCTGCTTGCAGTTATGGAAGAGCGGCTTGAGACGGTGGTTGTTCAGCTTCTCATTTTAACCACTGAAGTCTCATCTCACACTAGTCTCTCAACAGCTCTGTGCTCCACCTACGTATTAGACGCTAGCGCAATAAACCGAAGGTATGCTGTTGCAGCCAAGCCTCTGAAAGCCTACTATATTAGCTGTTCAATGAAAAGTATGCCGTGTTGAACACGTCTACATAAAAAGTATTTTTTTTTAAAGTCTACTTAATTATTAATTACAAAAACTTCCTCTTTTAAAAAAGAAAACAAAACAAACCTCCAGTCGTCACACCCCGAGGGAATCCACGAAATTCTCCATAAAACAGCACAGAGCCAAGAAAACAGCTACAGAGAGCAGCCTACAGAGACGTGCCTATCGAAATTGAACATTGCGGTTCCAGTTTTGGACTTGTAGTAGCATGCAGTACAGATCAGGGAAACTGCTGCTGCAGAAAATACGCTTTCATTAACTTTGGAACTATCGTTGTTTAGGGCAACCTGCTGTACGCATTTCTAGGGTGCCCTGACACCTGGAGAAATACAGAGGGCAGAATCTCAATTGTTCAAATTAATCTTCATTAGGAAGCTTTGTGCCTGAAGAATAATTCAAAACTGCCACAAGAGAATCTGCCCTAGAGGAGGTAAAGATTAATGCATTTTACTAGTATTGGCACATCCTAAATGGTACGCAGACACCTTGAACCAACAAAACCAACAAAATACTGTCCCAGCGATTGCTTTGTTACGTGTCCCTAGTGATTTTCACAATGTGGAAGAAGGCACTTCACTCTGCAAGACAAAAGAAGAGGCAACTATGTGATCCAGTTCTTCAGTATCTGTCCTAATGTTTCTCAATAAATTATACAAAAGAACGTGTTTTATCTTAGAATAAAAATAAAATAAAACAAAACAAAACAAACCAGAATGGATTGCGCAACAGTGGTAGAAGCCTCACAGAACAGATACTTCAATAGATTAGAAGAATTTGTGAATATGTCAGTTTTTCAGTAAAAAATTACCAATGGAGGTTCATGCTTTTTCTGTGTAAATTTCATATACATATTTCTTACAAACACTGCATTACTGAACAAAAACCAAGAAAGAATCTATGACTCTACCAAACATTGAGCAAGGTGTCTTGGAAAGTAAGAGTATTGCACTCTGAGAATTACAATAAACCCATCTGGGTTACAAACCAGAAGTTTCTCGAACTTTCATTCAGGACAAAAACGTTCAGAGCGAACATGTAAGGAGGGAGGAGATAGCCAAAACAGGAGACTTACAAGATCTTTAATTTAAAGGTTTTAAAGCTAATTAATAATTTTTTTTTAAAAAAAATCTCTTTTGGTGGCTTAAAATCTGTTAAAATATCGAATACATTGAATTGCTTCATACAAAGAAGTTGGTGGTAATACAACGTAACGGTGACAAAATATTCTTTTAAAGGTGAGAATGGGAATAACTGAGCTCAGAGACCTGCTCTTCTGGACGTCAAGGCTACGTGCATCTACAAGGCCTCTCCTGTTCACGATCAATGAAGTGTCAAGCATCACATCAAATCACCATGAGAGGAGCTGAGGCTAAAAGACAGAAACTGTAACAAGAATACAGCTTTAGCCTAATAATAAAACACGCACTTTTAAGACTGTGAAAAAATGTAGCTTGGTCTATCCATCTTTTTTTTTGTTGTTGTTTTTTTCCTCCTTTCTCTAAAATTAAGCTATATTTTATCCACACACAGTACATTGCCTTAATTTTGCTAATTCCTAATCCTAGGAGAGAAACTATTATAGCCTGTAACATTGGAAACGTGTCCCGGTTGTTAGATTTTTCGTTCCATCAGATATGTTTTACATCTACATATATAAAACATAAACCACAGTTATTGATAATGAATCCAATATACATTTTACCACTAGGTAATAATAATAATGACACATGCTTGTATTATGAAGTAAGAAATATCTATTGTGTAGCTGCCTTTTATTTTAAAGACTATTAAAGTCAAGGAGAAATTTAATGGCTTTAGGAAAAGCTTTATTCCAGTCTGTAAATTGTTGTTTTGTAAATTAAACATCTACATGTGTTATTCTGATGAACTGACTTTACTAAACCCTTTAAAATTACATTGAATTCCTATTTTGAAGTTTATCTAATCCTTTATAGTACCTAAAAGTAGCACGCAATATAAAATGTGTGGCTGGGATTTGCTTCACTAACCCACTTACGTTAAACATATCTTTTCTCATCAAATCCTATATGTTTTACATGCATGAAAAAATAATTACAGCAACATATTAATATCGCTAAGAGACTTGATATAGGCACTCTGAGGAATAGCATTACAGCCATAACTCAGATCTTGTTATCTTTGGGAAAAAAATAGATATTGTTACAGCAGTAAAAGTATACAGTATGTGTCTAATCAAGAGATGAATTTTAAATAAATCCCTTAAGAGGTCTCAAACATAATGAACTTAATGAAAATTAACACAGTGTGAAACAGAGCAGAAATGGAATCACGGACAGCATAAATCAGTGCTCAGACTGGAAGTTCTTAAAAGCTCGTATTATAATTTTGAAAACAATTATCTTAAGAGGTCTTAATAACGGAAAAGCAATAAAGCTATTATAGTCATCCTCTGGAGTGCTCCACTTCACCTTGTTATTAAATTGTTAAAACACAAATAATGCGCTTCGGGCTGGATGACCTCCATATTTGTTAACATGAACCCTCTCTGTTTTAAAGCAAGGTCACCAAACACGTCTCAGTCTCGGAGCAAAAAGGTTAAGCAACTTAAACAATGTGTTTCCAATATAATTTCATCAAGGTAAGGATCAAACTCAATTATGAGAGATAAGAGAAAATAGATTTTTTCCCCCTTTCATCATAATTCTGATTACTATTGACCGATTTTAATACGGTGACTGTCAGGTGGATTATTATTATTAGTGACCCGTTACTCCGGTTACCTCCTGTTTATGGAGCAGACTAACAGGAGGGCGCTCCTGAATAAAAAGAACCAAAGCCTGCACGCTATTTTACCTACCTGCCTGGGCATTTTTACTTGCAACAAACAAGTTTAAGCGGAGATTGTCACCCTTCATAAACAATTTTGAAAACAGCTTCACCCTGTGTTTGTTTTAAAGAGACAGGGAAGATGGAATCATTTTGGCTTCTAAAGACTTTTTTCCCTTTGTGTCAAAAGCGCCCTCACAAAAGATGGCAGCAGTGTTATAGGTTAAAAAGTAATTAAAGTGGTGTGGGGTATGAAATTTACACTTCTTATGTGACACTCACTAGGATCATATCTCCTGCTAACTGTGTTTTTTAGTAACAGGATCATAATTATACAACAAACCATCACCAAGGAGCCTCAGTATTATTGATTTCCAGGAAGCATATCTAAAACGAAGAACTAACCCAGTCTTACGCGTCGTACCTTGATCCGAATGGAGAAACTACCTGTAAGAGGCTGTTAAGTCCCACTTATGGCCAGTGGGATCTGTGGATATGGAAAACATTTCATTTCACCTTACTATAGTGATTTCAGAGGACAGTTTGTTTGCTTTTATCCTGAACCGGAAAAAAAAAAACCAACCCCATTCTTATACTCTTGCAGGGATCCACTGAAGCCAGGGTTGCGACACGTGTTTGCAAGATCTAATTCTTTGCTATGCAAGAAAATGCGCGTGACTTCAATTGTGTTGAACATCACAAGCAAACTGTTCCCTGGAGTATTTAACTGAACAGAACAAAATGTTTTTGGGCTTCTTGATCAGACATAACCATATCTACAATCTAAGGAAAAAAAAAAATATTTCTATGATATTTACCCCAAATTGCCAAGTGAAGCACTCTGGCAGCACTTTCTTAGACGTGGACATCTGGCCTAAAACAGCTGCATTTTTGGAGCNNCATTTTTGGAGCCTTTGTATTCTTACTGCACATTTTCATTTGCCAAGTTGCCCAACCAGCTTGATTCTTTCTTTTCAAATCCCCAAAACTATTTAAGGACCTGTCTGCCACTCCTTCCAAGAGCACAGTTGCCTGAACTTCAGTCTGTTGGGCACTTCATGTCTATTAACCTTTAGAAGTCTTCAGCCTGTGACGCCTAGTGGCAATAGATTTCACTGTTGAAAATAGAATTATATTTACATTTTTAAAATATTTAATGAAGTTTTTAGAGTATTTAGCTGTTCTGCTTTTAAAAGGGATAATTAAGAGGATGTGTAACTTCTATTCAAGAATACTTTGTGCATATAGTTAACACCCATTTTAATTATCTCTTCTACAGACTTTGCATTATAAATATTTCAAGCTCAGCAGAAGTGTCTTCATGGGACACCTCTACAAATGCTTGCTATTTTTACATATCTCTTAGGAAAACAGTAGCCAGAAATTAATCAAGTATTTCTAGGAATTTCTAGGATATTGTTATCTGCTCTAATTTTTATGTCTTAATACTATATTCATATGGCTTCTTGATACCGTTAACACTCAATCATCTAACAGTGGTCTTCACTGGAGGCCAAGTGCTCCGTACTATTTATTTTCTCCTGACCAAAATCTGACAGTTTGCTCCTATCCTTTGTTTCCTCTTAATTAATTCCTGATTTATAATTTTACTTTCCTTTACAAAACTATCTTGCACTAATACCCCATCACATTTCTTGAAAAGCATTTTGCATAATCTTTTGTTGGTCTGCATTATGCATTATTCTGTTGCCACGCAGAGAAGATTCAAGTATTTAAGAATTCAAATTTTCCTTTGCAAAGGCCATTAAAGATTTTTCCCCATCATTTGTTTATTCAGGTGTTACAAAAAATATGAAATTTCTATTCATTTATTCCTATGCAATTTTCCTAGCTGTGCAGATTCCCTACTATAATAATTCTATACATTAAAATGTTCTACCATATCCTATTAATAGTAGCTCCCCCATTGCTACGTTTTAACTTCATTTAAAACAATTTTTGGCAAATGCAGTCACTACAAATTCCCGTGCAACTCCCTCAAATCCAGGTAGTGTAGCAACACAATGCTGGGCCATATTCAGACCTGTACAAGTCTAAAGGTACAATTCCCTTGAAGACGGTACATTTTTACTACAAATTATTCAGTTCTCTTTTTCCCCACTCGGTGACAAATCAATGACTACCACTTCACCACTTAATTACCTTTATCATCTAAAATATTCTGCATTCTACACAAATATTTAAACAGCTCTTTTTGTTGAAGAAGCAAAACATAATATAAAAAGAAGATTTCACTCTCCTGTGCTGTCAAATCTGGCACCTTTCAAAAAGCACTATAATGATACATCCACTTAAAGTGAATTAGATCACCGAGAACCCAACATAATACAAGGAAAAAAATCCCAACTATTTTGGGTTCTCTGTACCTGTACATCTTGCTCTCCTAGCTGAGATATAATTACCCCACAGAAAATGTATTCTATGTCTCTGCTGCTCATTTTATTCTTGCTGCAGTTCTCTCTAAAAAGTATCTTAAATCAGTCTCAGTACACTGAAATTTATTACTGAACACATCACTTTAGTGTATGCATCACATTTTTGGTTTCACATAGTACTAACAACAAATATCAGAGCATTTTGTATTCTTTAGAATGCCATGCACATTGCTACTAGTAAAATAAGATGTCACCTGCCCAATTAAAAAATAAGACATTGATTTTCTTTTTCTAACAATAAAAAATGGATCATATTACGTTTTCAGCTGCTTTG
>VXBH01003485.1:125940-156839 GCA_013400035.1 Rynchops niger | reverse complement strand
GCAGTCTTTCTGCTATAAGCATTTTTTTTGCTGCTCACAGTTACTGTTCCATCTTCAGCATGGGATGGTGAAGGGAGGAAGGGTGTTGGGTGCGTGTGCGTTTGAGGAGTTTTTCTACAACTGAACAAAAATTTCACTGCCCAAGCACGTGACGTCTCCAGCCCCAAATACTGCTTTAAAAAGTTTGGTTGCAGTCAAATCACATACAAAAGGTTAGTGGCTTCCTAGTTCCTTCATCTCATCCCTCAGGGCCAGGAGCACATCCCTAACCCCAAAAAGAAGGAATATGCCTCTTCGTGAGCCACTCTTCCTAAGGCCAAATCCTAGACATAAATTGAAGGACCCTGTGAAAAAGTCTTCCATAAAAATGCAAAAACCACAGTAGCCAGCACAAGTTGCAGAGAGACTTGCAGGTCATACTTGGATTATAGTTTTATTTTCCTGTAACAAACTTAAACTGATATTGTAAGGTGGTAAGAAAAAAAAATATTATATTTTCTTATGCAGTTCAAGGAGCCAAGTTCTCCAAAGAGTCTTCTCTTCATACAGGCATGTAGGCTAATCTCTAGCCACAGGTGCATGAAAACCAACCCAGACATCAGCCACCTGAGTTCCTCCTCAGAAAACAATACCACTATATGCACTCCAAACATGTTCTACTTGAAAAAAGAATGGAGCAATAAAGGCCCTTAAGATGCGGTTGCTTACAAAAAATGAAAATCTGCATTTTCCTATTCCCTTTCCTAAAAGGGAAGGAGATGACTGCAATCTAAATTAAAAAGATTGATTACTTATCATCTTACAGTGATGCCTAAGGACCAACAACAAGTCCCATTTTTTTAAGTACTCTGTGAACACAGTAATACAAAGGAAAATTCATGCCATGAAGGACTTACAGTCTGAACAGACAAAACAAATAGATGGAAAAAAATGCAGAAGTACAGCTACGTGAAAGGACTTACTGAAAGTGATCCAACAGCCTGGTAACAATGAGCAGAACCTAAATTCATTGACCCACCTCACAGACAAAAGGCAGCCTCATAGGTGGACAGTCGGCTGGCTATGAGCCAGCAGTGTGCCCAGGTGGCCAAGAAGGCCAACAGCATCCTGGCCTGTGTCGGGAGCAGTGTGGCCAGGAGGACTGGGGCCTCACCAGTGCCCTGTGTAACTGGGCATGGGTGAGGCCGCACCTCGAGTGCTGTGTCCAGTTTTAGGCGTCTCACCACAAAAAAGACCTTGAGGTGCTGGAGCGTGTCCAGAGAAGGGCAACGGAGCTGGTGAGGGGTCTGGAGCACAAGTCTTGTGAGGAGCGGCTGAGGGAGCTGGGGGTGTTCAGCCTGGAGAAAAGGGGGCTGAGGGGAGACCTTCTCGCTCTCTACAGCTCCTTGAAAGGAGGAGGTAGCCAGGGGGGGTCGATCTCTTCTCCCATTTAGGAAGTCATAAGACAAGAGGAAATTGGCCTCAAGTTGTGCCAGGGGATATTTAGATTGGATATTAGGAACAATTTCTTCGCAGAAAAGGTTGTCAAGCATTGGAACAGGCTGCCCCGGGAAGTGGTGGAGTCACCTTCCCTGGAGGTATTTTAAAAGACAGGTAGACGTGATGATGAGGGACATGGTTTAGTGGTAACTCGGCAGTGTTAGGTTTACAGTTAGACTTGGTGATCTTAAGGGTCTTTTCCATTCTAAATGCTTCTATGATTCTATGATTCAATCTAGAATACTGTAAAATTGGCATTAACAAAGTAAAACATTTACCATTTTTATCTTTCCTTAGAGCAAAGCAGCTAAGACACAAGTGTGTCATGCTGTAGTATGCATGTCCACTCACATCTAAAAGGCACGCTCAGAACTATTCCATGGGCTTTTCTCCCTTGTTTCATTCATAACCTGTACACTGATGCTGTTATGCTATGTGTGATAGTTTCAGATCTCAAAGCTTTTAATAAGGCAAGTGCAATCCGTACTCGCTGGTCAGGGAAGCAGAGGCACTCAGAGGCTGAGGGCAGTACCAGCCTTTGGATCTGATCCTGGTCTCCTCTTCCATCTTGTAAACCACACTAATGGCTATGTCTGAATTATCAAGAAATGCAGTGCAGTTGCACAATGAAACGACCCTAGAGACATGATGTCCACCCTGTCCAGGCTTCAGGGGCTTTCTGTTGGAGTGACTCTAGTCTGGGTCCTATGCAGTGAACGCCACTTAGTGGCTGGAGTGCCTCAGATGGAGCAAATCTCGTTTACTTTCCCAATCAAGATCTAGCTCTCAATCTGTGAACCAAAGCTCCGTATGTAGCGATGACCATGAGATTGGCTGGAAAAGTGCAGTATTTGTTTGAACTACACGTTCACAGATATGCACCTATTCTAACAACAAAAAGTGAGAAGAAGAGTGCATGTAGGCTATATTATCAACAGCTTTTTTTTTCTCACAACATAGCAACAATACTGAAGAATACATAGCTAAGTATTCAGGTGCCTTAGTGTAAGGTAATGAATTGATCTTTCTGTTTTACACATGTTATTTATTCCCTTCATCATTTATACATTTAATTCCTCTCAAATTTTGGAGCTCTACAGATATTTAATTCCCAACCAAAAGCCACTGAATCAAGCTAAATAGAAACAAAAATTCAGTATACCGTGCTGAGAAATCAAAGGACAAGTTGAAAATATTAGCTCTTCTGTTTATTTTGTCTTGCTAAATTTTGGGGTAGATGGGATAAATAAAACATGACCTTTGATACAGTCACAATAGTTGATCAAAACTAGAAATTTGAGATGAATGATGTGAAGTACCTAAGAAAGCTTCTGTACTGTGTTGTTTTCTCAGCCTTAACATTTGCAACTCTCCATTCCCATTTTAAATGTGTGCTTCTTTGCATCTGCTTCTCTAACCGATCGCACCTCTTTGATCCCAGAAGCCCCTTATAATCTCAACACTCACTTCACACTGTAAATTGCACAGAGGGTGCCAGCATAATTGTTTCATAGTAATTGTTATTTTCCTTTTAAAATCATGTTCCATCGCTGGTCTGAGGAATTCTTCAGAGTGTTTGGTTTCTACAGGAACTGAAAAGTATATGTTTCTAAGAGTACTACTGCATTTACTTGTTGAATTACCAAATACTCTCCAAATTGCAGGCAATGTCAGATTCAGAAAACAAACTCTCTTTTAAGTTTTCTAAAAAATTTTCAGCTATGGGCCTGACTGACTTTGGTAACTAACTAAATGTAGCTGTATGATCTGTAGAAGAGCAAGGCGTATCAAGCTTTTGAAACCTATGTATCAAAAAAAAAAAAAGAGGATGGAGGACTAGAAGAAAAACCTAGAGGTGTAGTTCCTGAGGCTGTAAACTAGGGTCTGGAGATGCAACCAAAACTCAGGAGGATTTTATGGACATAATCAGAAACTCATTTTTTATTTGGAGCTCTGGTGGGTTGGGTTGGCCATAAAGTGAGACTACAGGTTTAAATAGGAATTGGATTTTGCGTTTGTTTAAGTAGACTATTCATTTAATTGAGCTCCCAGTGTTCAAGCAGGCAAGAAGATTTTCACTTCTGCATAATACACAGAGTTTATGATGGTCCCTTAAATAATCAAAAGAAATTACACAACTAAAATAAGAATCTTAACACTGGGGGAAAGGTCATTGGGGTAGAGATAAATCTGGGTCTTGTGTGTAGAGACGGTAATTAAAGCCATGAAAACGGATGAGGTTGTTGAGAGGAACATATAAAAGGTTGCAAATCAACACGGCCGCACAACCTCTGTGACCTTCCCTCAATGCTCAGCAAGTTGCTGCAGAAATCAGTGATTTCAGGGTTCTGTAGTGCCACCAAAACATATGTCTGTTATTATGACAAGAAAGAAGTTTTACAATTTATACTCTCACACAACCAACTACCAGCCCCCTTCCTGACAAAACCAAAAAGGGATCAAATGGCAGGAATATGACATTAAACCCAGTGTAATGATTGTAATTAGAGAAGCACGGAGAAATGTGAAGACACTGAAGCAGACCTTTGACCTGCTGTTAAAGTCTTGCCAAAACGATAGCAGTGCTCTGGAGCAAGAAAAGAAAGGATTTGTACATTTCAGGGGCTCAGCAGATGATCAGGAGAGAGGAGGCAGAAGAAATGGCCAGTGGCTAGGACATTGTGGTCAGATGTAGGTCTGCAATGAGGTCACCTTAGGCCGTGTGGAGCATAGTCTCCCTAATGGTTACTCAGCATCAAGTTGTCTGTATCTTGTCCTGACTTTTTAGCTGCTCCAACTTGCTCTCCTGTAATTGGTTTTAAGCAAATGAAGTCACTGTGACTACTTCCCGTAACTCTTCCTCCTCTGCATCACTTCTGGAGGTGCTGACATCTCTCAAACACTGGTCTGGGGCAGGCTTCATAGGAGACTGGTAGAAAAGTCTTTATTTATGACTGAGGAACTGTGTTCGATATGTAAGTGCAGTTTTCCTGCTTTGTGCTATTCCTTTTCTCCACACCCCTCTGTCGTTTGCCCCTTCCACATATGCACAAAGTGAGGATATCTCAGCCTTTAGCTGAGGGCTCCCTTTATCTTTAACAATGTCAAAATATGAAAATATGAAATATGAAAAAACCCCAAAACAGTGAAATCCAATTTTTTTTTTCTGTTAAATTAATTGAAAAATATTAATCAAAACAGCATTGTGAGGACAATGTTTGAGACTGATCTAAAATTAAGCTTTAATCAAAAAACAAAGCAACACAAAATGCAGTAAGATGTCCTGAACATCTATAAACATAGAAATGAAGAAGCTCAGCAGCTGACTTTCCTTAGTTTCATGACAACATTTCTCCTTTGTTAGATATTTATATTGTTAAAAGCATCCACAGAAAATTCTTCTAGGATTTTGGTAAAATTCCAATATTGAAAATAACCTCCAAACCAGAACCCAATTTGCAATATCTGTAAACAAAGACAAATCAATTATAACTTTTCTTAGCAATTGTTAATGAAAAAATATTAGATTTTCTCCAGCAACTGTAGAAGTTTGGTTGTGAAGTGAAGGGTAAAAACTATTTCAAAAAAATCTGAAAAACTACTTTTGAACCTTAAAATTCTCTGGGATATATAAGCATGAGGATCTGCCTCAAGGGTATTCTCTGTAGTACGTAACATGTACAATTTATGAGATACTTGATGTCTTTAAGGGGTGAAATGGGGACAATATCCAATACTCCAGGGAAAGTGTGGGCAATAGAAGAATTAATGCTATCTCTGGGCAAAAGCCGTCTTTAAAAGAGGAGTCAGGACATTGTATTGTGTAGGATGTGCCAGGTAAGTGTGCAAAGCCCATAAAGCCGAGGTCAGAAGAAAATAAAAAGGACAACTGATGCAGGTGGGACCTCCCAGTCCTACAAGGATCCAGGTTTGGGTACAGAAGTTCTAAGCAGGGACCACTGAAGCAGGAAGAGAAAGAAAGACTCAAAAAATAGCAATCAGAAATAAAAAATATGTGACGCAGTCACTCAAATGTATAAGAGGCTTTCAGAAGGGGAGTTTGGAGGTTCAAAACCAGGGACTACCAAAAAAAGAACTCAGGAAGCAATTTTCTGAATGCAGGGCAGTTACATTTACCTAATGACACCGTTCTTACAGAAATTTCCTGTCCGTACCATGTTCGCCGGGTTCCCATCCACCTGGCTGATAAACTCAGAAGCTCCAAGACAAGGGTTAGTTGTAAATGTCCATTCTTGCCAAAGTTTTTCAAATTAAACAGGCTATGTGAAGGAGAGAAAGTGTTCACTACTTGAAAAATTACTTACAAAAGTTAGTAATAATGTTCCAACCATTTTATAAATGCTGATCTTATTCTTAAATCGTTTCTTTTGATGGCATTAATAATGAAAAAAAAAATAGTTTCCAGAATATGGGTTTATCCATTTCAATTAAAAAAAAAATATCTAAGAGTGCTCACCAAATTTTGCATACCTAATTTAAATGCTACAGGGTATTCGTTACAAAATAAATTTTCTTCATTGTGTAAATATATTTCTGTTTTAGTAAATATTTCAGTAACTAGAAGGCTATTCCATCTCACATATCCTACAAGTTCAAAGAAGAATATGTGTTTCTGGTGCTTCTCCATGTGCAAAATGAAAATTTGCTTTGGATATTGAAACCTAATGGGAAAAACACATATTTTTAAATTTCATTTCAGAAGATCCTGCATGTGAAAGGTATCCTTAAATATCTTACTGTAAGTCTTATGGTCTGTATTAAAAGAATATAAAAGCTAAGATCAATATGCACTTTCAACTCACATGACGTTACCTTTAACAGCAACTCTTCAAAACAAGGTTCATTCAGTATGCATGGAAAAATACTTAACATACTTTGATACAATGACAAAATTCAATATTTTTCCTGTTGCTTTGCTATACAGTTTGATTATATCTTAGTTCATGATAGGCAGATTACAGTGTGTTATAAATGACAGCCAGAGTCAAATTTGTCTATGGTTGTGTGTTAAAATATCATCATAAATTATTAAGAAATCGTGGGTGAAAATTAAGCTTATTTTGTCTACAGTTAAATGATGCAGATGTGGCCTCAGATTAAAACTGTGTGACTTGTACAATATAAAACAAAACCAAATGCTCAATTTTTTGCCATTTCTAAGTATGCTTAGTCCTTATTCTGTTTCATAAATTTTTTCACTGCTCTGACTAAATCAGAACACACAGATTCACTTCTGTGAATCAGGTGCAAATACAGGCTAAGCTAAGACTGTGGTCGTGGTCAGATAAGAGATGCTTGGTACGTGCATCTTAAGTTCCCAAGAACATAACAGATTTTATTTCTTTATGTGTACATACAAATACATGAAGAGATATTAGGATATTTCAAGGGATTATAAATCATATACCTAAGTCGTAACTTGCATTCAACCAAATTTGATCATGAATTTGACCATCTCTTTCCCTTTATCTCATTGAAAGTCACGGCTGCACTTTGTGGCCAACAGAAATATCACTCCTTTTCTATCATGGATGGTGAACATCTACCACTTGTTTCTGGTCATACATGGAGTGGAGCGGACTGAAGACTCCAGCCACTGCTGCCGGAGGAATTTTTTTTCTCTTTCTTTCAGATCCAAACGTTCATATTGGCAAAAAAATCATTCAAATATTGGAGAAAACTAATCTGATGTAGGTGCTGGCATGGCCAAAGCTTGACTTTTCTGTGGTTTTGATAACGACTCTAATTTTTGTTTTGTTTTTCAGCTGAATTTTTTTCAAACATGATGGTGAATTTTAATTCATATACCTAAACTTTACATACTAACTTTATACTTCTTTATACTTGCCCATATTTCCCCCATCAGTGTAAAAATGGCAAAAAAAAAAAAAAAGGCAAAAAAAGCAAGCTGTATCTATTAAAGCTTCCCAAGGTCATTGGCCTGTGTCTTTTTCTGCTCCTCAACAAAGTACTCATTTTTCTTAGTTTCCTGTCAGTACACCATGATATCCTTCACATCTGTCTGTGCTTTTGCTTTTATTAGTAGAAAATACAGCCATAGCTTTAGTGTCATGTGTACTATAAAGACAGGATTTTCAAGAGATTTGACAACTCTCATATTTTCCGAAGTATTCTCGATGTAACACAGAAACAGTTTATTACTGTTAAGTAGTGACTGTCTCTCCAGCTTGAATAATGAAGTCCTCTAGGTCAATATTTTATACAATGATGCATTTAAGGAAGCATTCCTCTGCAGTCTAGCACTAAAACAATGGGTGTCATAATAGAAATCTATGTATTATCAATTTTAGATGCCACTATAATCAATCTAATTCGTTGAGTAGTGCAAATACAATATGTTATTGTGTTAAACCAAAAATTTTCTTCTTCCAAAATGTTTATAAAAGAACATAAAATTATTTATAGAGGCCAGCTCTGCTGTACAAGGTAGAATAAATTTAACCTTCTATGAACAGTGCTTTCAGCTTCAGGAGATTTACATCTGTTACGTGTAAAACAAATTTCTACAATATGCAGCAACGTAGATTTTGAGAATTATACAGCCACCGAGGCAAAACATTAAGAGTCTTCACTATTTGACAATATTTTTCCTCACACAAATATTCTAAAATTACCCCAAATTAAAAAATTACCCATCATTAACTAATATGCAAAAAGTTTTGATTTTCACACCAAAATGACACAGTTCATGAAACAAGATCTCTTAGTAGGTCATTTTTGCAAATATCATGGAATACAAAGAATTTCTGACAAATAATTAGAAAATAAGATAACTGGTGCAATTTTAACAGCAGAGGCTATAAACCATACCCAGCATGGATATTTAATCAGAAATACATCAACCCTGCAAACACTTAAAATAATGAATAATCTTTTTCATATGAGTAATCCTGCAGAATTCAATTATGCATATACTTAAGTCTTTTCTTTTTGTTCTTAGAGGATACAGACATTTTTAGTATGAGGAGTTTATAGTTAAACATGTTCGATATATTTTGTATGTTTCAGATAATTTTATTTAAGTAAAAAAAATGTTCTACAAATACAGAAGAGAAAACAATAACAACAAAAAAAATTACAATCTCTTAGCTTTTTGTTTGCATGCTACTTGGAGTTCTTCTATAACCTTGACAATGAAAACCAAAATGTAATAGTTAGTTGTAAGATGAAATCAACAAATTTATAATTCGACATTGAAGGCAACTCTAATATTTTTAGTTTTAATTATATGGGGCAGTGTAAAACAGTGCCAGAATCAAGCAATAATTAAAGAAGTTCTGAAACCCAAGAACTGGATCAGTCTTGTTGAAATTGCAACCAAAACTATCATCAGCATGCTTTTAAGTCTCAGCCTGGTGCAATTCCACAGCACTCTCTGCTGCATGACTCGTACTCAGGCGCTAGTTTGTCCTCCCTGTGCAACATAAATAGGTTCTTCAATTATTGTCAGGTGGCAAACAGGACTGGAGATAAAAAGTATATGTGGAAAACGAGGAGAACTGGGGATAGAAAATAAAGATGCAGGTCAAAGGGTTCCTCTTGATTGACCCACTCCAACTAGCCCATTTCAAACCCCTGTGTGAAGCCATTCTCATATTTCTGAGAATAAAAATTTGTGCTATTTGATTGTAGTCTCTATTTAACATAGTAAGAGCCCCAGAGCAAACTAAGCCTTTTCGGCTGTATTCTTCCCCAGGCACACGCAGTCAGGTCAATATGAGTTTAAACTTATAGCAACGTTAATAGTAGATATACCACAACTACATGTGACCGACTACTGCCCTTCTGAGGGACTATCCAGAGGAGCTGCTGTTCCTCCTTTCTCAGAGTGAGAAGAAGCATTCACCAATGTGTAAGACCCAAGAAAAAAGTTTTCTTAACTTTAGCTTATTTATTAATCTTCGAAGTGTATTACAATCATAACTAATCTCCCCAATACCTCATTGAAGTCACTTATCATACTGTACAGATGTGTAAATTGACCTGTGTAACTCAAGGGACTCACCCAAGGCTAGGGTATGAGTATGTATCATAATCATGATTAGATTTCAGGAACCTCCTGCTTAAGCCCCTGTTCATACTGTAATGCTTTTTGGGATGAATTAAATTATAGGTTTTCAAGAATAAATGTGAGAGTGAATAAGTTATAGGGAGACATGATTACAGCCCAGTCCTGTGTCAGGCCCAAAGCTTGCTCGTTCCTACATAGTACACTTACAAGACTCTTCACAGCTCAGAACAAATGTAGTTTTTAATGTATACCGTTGAGAAAATTCAGGTTCTCCCTAGGACCGTGAAGGAAAACCTGTGCAAGTATTCTCTTGCAAATTGACTCTAAAATCAATTTAATTTGGAGGCAGAGGGTTTTCTTGTCTATGTTCAGTCTCTGAAGGAACCACCTCTGCAGAAGGTTGGCTCACGGATTCTGCATGTGCAAAGCGGTTTGAAATGTACCTCAAATGGGCACACACACGTTGTCCGCCTACATAGGTAAATACTATTTATTTATCCTCATTCAGCCCTCACTCAAAAAAAAAACGTGACGTGGTTAAAGCAGTAGCCTTAGTTTAGTTGAAGTCCTTGCCCGTCTCAAGATGACCGAGTGCACTGAGATCCCTGCAAAACTACAGGCTGCAAGATAAACACAGAAACACAATGCTCGCCCCTTAACATAGACACGCATAAACCTTTTGGAAAATAACATGAAATAGAATTATTCCTTTTTTCCACAGCACAACTGTTCTAACAAAACAGAGCTCCAAACTCTGCTCTCTGTTTTCCAGATCTTCACTGGTATCTCTCTGCAGGCACGACAAACACATTCTCTTCTAAAGGAGCAGATCTGTGGGAGGTCATAAAATGCTGCTGTTTTCTGAAGAATGTTACCCAAACATCCCTAAACTACAGTGCACCAGGAAATGCTTTCTTTCGTTGTTGTAAAACACAGGTTAGACATCAGTATTTTTCTGTCACTTTGTCAGTTCTGGAAAATTTGGGTCAACCCATGCGGTTTATACTTGTTTGGTCTAAAAAAGCCATTTCCCTTATCCATCCCCAGTGGGGTCCAGTGGGCTACTGGCTGTTCAGGCAAGAAAAAACAGAGGGGGACTGAGTCTCAGGTGACATAAACACCCAAAGCAACAATAAAAAACATCGCACAAGAACGTGCAAAAGGAGTCCGACTATTAAAATTCATAGGAAATTTTGTAGAATCTGCTGTTTAAGGTGGTTCTAATCAAAGACTCCATGAAGTAGGTTCCTGATGGAGAAAAAGTCACCTTGGAATTAATTTTAGCTGTTTATGTCACTAACTCTTCATGTCATTAACTAGATACCATGGTTACCCTGTTTAATTTTTCAATGGGTGAATATAAGAAAAAATAACACATACTGTTCATTGTTTAGTCTTCAAAGCCATAGGGTTTCCAAGAACTAGAAATATTTCACAGTATAATCTAATGCTACATACTAAAAAAAAAACCCAACAAACAACAAGATTGATTCAAAACTTTTGCAAAACCACCTATCATGTTCTAACCACAGATATTACTATGCAGTGGATAGCATAACTGATCTTTCAGGTTATTTCATTCTCTTACATGAGGAGGGGATAGGAATATTTTGTTATGATAATATATAGTCAGGATGATAAAGATGACATTATTTATACAGGAATTCACTAAAAAAAATATAGTCCATTTAAACTATAAAGTTGTCTGAGGTGGTGTTACCACCTTAGTGTAGTGTAAACAATAGGGGGAAAGTTTTAATGATAGATTGGTCATGAACTAACCTGCGTTAATTCTCCTCCTTGTGACTTTGCCAGATCACCCATCCACCTAAGAATGTTATAGTTTGTATTCAATGCCAAATACCATGTTTTTACTACTCTACTACTCTTCAGGACCAATATGAACTTTGGGCCTTCTCCCAGTGGATGCAGGTAATATCTCTGGCTTTCTCGAGTCCTACCCGTTCACCTTCTATGTGTGATCTTTAATGGGGAACAAACAATAGGGCATTAGCCCACAGAACTGCTCATATCTGTGCTTTTTATGGCAGACTGAACAATTGTGCATCCATAGGAAACACGGAAAAAGGACATCCTCAAGACACATCTCATCCATGCTTTCTTTTTGCTCAGAGTAAAGATCATTCTTTTCCATCATTGTGAATCTTAAGGTCAGATTCTGACCTTATTTAAACTAGTATAATGTGGAAGAATTCCACCCCCCCACCCCTTCATTTCATAGCATGTCTTCCTACTTGCCATCTTTACGGAATACTTCAAAATGTTCTGTAACATTAAAAGTATATTAAATGGCAAGTTAAGTCAACAGACAAGTTAGATCTGACATGTACAAGTTCTGAATCTGGCCTTTATTACATAAATACTATCACCATTTATGTAAAATCTCAGCTACAATACAATGTAGTCTAAGCAACTTTTATATCACTGTATTATTCTAAATTACAATTGATGGTAATTACAAACTGAAGCAAGAGTGGAGGACATTATCATGTAAAAATCTCTCCATTGCCTCAAGATATATAAAAGCAACTAATATGTCAGCCTGGCTCTTGTAAATACTGCAGTTCCAGCTCTTTTCATTACACCCTTATATAATCTAATTTTGTCAAGGGCCTTGGCTAACCTGGAACAGATGCTGTAGCTCAGATCACAATACATTGCAATTCAGCACATATTTTTTTTTCTAAAACGGAAGAAAGGAAAAGGAGTGTGTACAGGAGGGAGTACTTGATCAGCTGCCTGCAGTGTTCACTTCCAATGAACGTCAGAAGAAATGCCTGATATTGTGTATTATTTGTAGTCAGATAGGTGCTGGAGATAACATCAAAATTAGAACACTCACCCCAAGCTCTGAAGCTCAGATCTGCAGGCTGAAAAATTAGACAACATCGTAATAATTTAAATACATTAGAGCTTGATATTATATTACTAGTCTTACATTCTGATGATCTTTGGAGTAGGTTGTAATTAAAAGAATTGTAGCCTACCTCAGCCAAGGAGTACTGAAAAATCCTATGAGACAAACTTGGATGTAATCAATGCCTTGTTTCATAGTCTTGTTGTTTATTCTGCCTTTTTCTCTGCCAGAATTCCTTGTTATTATCTCTGGGATCAGCACAAGGTTGACTGCTGAGATTCCCACCGCTGCCTGGTTTGACCTCAGTGAGTCCCCAACATGCTCCCCGCTCCCGTACTGCTGGTCAGTACGGAGCAGAGTCTCACCTTTACCAAGAAATAGCCAGAATTGGGAATGAGTGGTCCTTCCCTCAGGCTCTTTAATCACTTATTGTATCTGAGTACTCAAAATGTTCCAAGAAGTCATGAGACTCCACCTGGAGCACTGTGTCCAGTTCTGGAGCCCCCACTACAAGAGAGATATGAACGTGCTGGAACGTGTCCAGAGAAGGGCCATGAGGATGCTCAGAGGGCTGGAGCACCTCTCCTATGAGGACAGACTGAGAGAGTTGGGGTTATTCAGTCTGGAGAAAAGAAGGCCCCAAGGAGACCTTATAGTGCCCTACCAGTATCTTAAGGGGGCCAACAAGAAAGCTGGGGAGGGACTTTTTAGGATGTCGGGTAATGGTAGGACTAGAGGGAATGGATTAAAACCAGAGATGGGTCGATTCAGACTGGACGTTAGGAGGAAGCTCTTCACCGTGAGGGTGGTGAGACACTGGCACGGGTTGCCCAGAGAGGTGGTGGAAGCCCCATCCCTGGAAGTGTTTAAGGCCGTGGCAGGGGGTTGGAACTAGATGAACTTTAAGGTCCCTTCCAAACCTAACAATTCTATGACTCTATGATTCAAAGTCATGGCTAAGTACTTTCTTACTCTGTTTGACTGTTTGCTGGAATTATATGTATAGGTTCAGAATAGACGGAAAGAGGTAATATGAAACTTTGTGGGCCTTCTACCTTTGTCATTTAAATCTATTGAACAAGTTTGATTTTAATTTTCTCCTTATTTTCCTTTGAAAATAAGGATCAAGAGAATAAGCACAAAAAAGTTTTAAGCAGATATCAGCAAGCTAAATGTACACACTGGACTCGTACCCAGCAGAGCCCTTTGCTCCTGTGGATCGCTATTCATTTCTACTAACACAGAGTTTGAATGTACACGTCCGTGAACAGGAGAAATGGGGGAAGAGTGCCTTTAGTAGGTTATTATTGCTTAAAATAATGTCAAATCTCGTAAATTCATTATTTAAACATGGTGATGATATCTATATGAAACATATTTCTTCTTTAAATTAAAAATCAGTGTGTGCATCCTAACTGCTGAAAACATACAAAACTCATATTACAATTTTCAGTATTGCTTATAACTACCAGCTTTTCCAAATAAAATTTTAACAAATCATGACAATTGATAGAAGCAAACTTCACCCTGTAGATAATTTAACTGAAAGTGTTACAGCAATACGAAGAATTATCTGAATCAAATGCACTGCCATTAATGAGCATTATTGATAACCAAAAATGTTTTTCCTTAACAATATTCCTCGCATATGTTTTTGTATTGTTATTTCCTCCCTTCCTTTTTTTCATTGAGTTCTTAGTGCCAACAGTGAAGGCAGTTATTTCAAAGTAATAAATAAATAGGGGACTATGACACACATTTGGAATTTAATTATCAGGATTCTATATAATAATTTTCCTACTGTTACTTTTACCGAGAATTAACTGCCTTCTAAACCACCCATTAACAAGTTATACTGAATTTTTAAGTGTATGTTTAGAAACAATTTGTTTAGAATGTATGTTTAGAAAAAATTTGAAATACATTTGACATGTGTTAGAATATAAATGGGTTTCAAAATATTGTATTGCATTTTTCCATTCAAAGAAATAACTACAGGTGGAGAAATTGCAAAGCATTGGTTATTTTTGTTTCGGTCACCCAATGCTTTCATAGTAACCTGTTTACAGCTTCTCATAAAATTTTATTTTTCCTAAAATATTCAGGCTGAAATCCTGACTGGTTTTCATCGCTTTAAGACACCTTTCAAAGCACTTTGAGTAGAGCTCATCCCCTTTCAGTCACCAGGAAAAAACTGGTGATTTTAACAGTGCCGCTGCTGATGTTTTCAGACTATTTTTAAGGCATTCGATACTTCGCTTTGGAACAAAAGCTTCACATTTAGGTAGAAATCAGTGCTGAGGTAAATAGTTCTGTGGGTGAATCTCTTCACAAGCTATTTGTATTTATCAATTCCAAGATGCTATTTCCATGTACAAAGAAAAGTTTTGCTCCTCATAATAATAACTACTGTTCCATCTCTGTCTTTGTAGCACCAGCAACATACCTCTCTCACCACTCTTTCAGAAATGCAGATGCCCCCGGTCTCTGCACTGCTGGACCATATAGGAACCTGCATAAACTATGGAATGCTCTTTGGCACTTCATCCCGATAACCCAGGCCTTGGTACTCAAATCATTAAGTGAAAGACATGTGTTTTACCGTCTTCTAAGTGAGGAGAGGATTGAGTACACCTACCAGCGTGTTGGAGGCAAGTGTTCTCATCACCAGGTTTTTATGGAAAGGGCGGTAGCTCCCTGGATCATTTCAAAGAGCTGTCAAACATTTATAGCTTCATTTTGCGAAGAGACTTTGTTGGTCTTTACATTAGCCGTATGCATGCTTGTTGGATCCAGAGATTTGTTGGAAAACCCACAAGGGGAGAGCAGCACCTTGTCTCTTGGACATGTTATTGCATAAATATCCACCCACCAGCTCCAGCCAGAGGGGATGTTAGCATATACCAAAGGAGGAAATAATTTTTCTAAAAGGAAAGCTGAATTAAAAAAAAAAAAAAAAAAAAAAAAAAAAAAAAAAAAAAAAAAGGAAAAAAAAGAAAAAATCTAGCTAAAGAGAGAAACGGAAGTTTAATCAGCATCAATTTGCAATTGGGATTAAATTTTTCAGCTTGGGCAACCGAAGTCTAGTTAATTCCTGTTCAAAATGCCTCGGAACATCTCTGCGCTGCGGAGAGAGGCATCATGCACAAGCCCGCGTCCAAATGAGGGCGTTACAGCCAGGATGTGCGCCCTGCAGGCTGTGAGATGGGGTTGAGTGTGCCAGTCTCCAGGGCTGCTCACCGGACTTCGGGTGGCACGTCTGGATGGGGCTCTGCGGGCACAACAGCTCCCTCGCCTTTGCCAGAAAGGGTTTGGCAGATCTTGAGCTAATGCTCGCAGACGTCCTTCAGACCAAGCTGTCTGCCTGATTTGTCCTAATGCTTTATTCACTTTGCGGGGGTTACCATGCAGGGCTCTTGCGTTGCTGCATTAGCCGTCTGACGAGCGCATTTCCACCCGACTTGCAGGAAGCATCGTTTCGAAGGGCTTTGCAAACCCGGAGGGGATTCCTGAGATTGAGCACTCTCTGCTTTTCTCTATTGCTCGCCGCCAATTAACACTACCCACTAAAAGGTGTCTCCTCAGCGCCAAAATTGCCAATTTCTACGTTGCAAACTCGCCTTTATCTCAGAAAAGTCCTTCACCTCTTGGGTACTTTTGAGTCTTAAACTAGGCTTCTGGGTATTCCAGGTTCTTACTCAAGTGTGGTTACAGCACAGGAGCGGGATGTCTTTGTATTTGTCAGTTTGTAAATGGAATGTATACTGTATTCAAAATATTTACAAAAAAGTAATTAGGTTTAATTATCTAAAAGGACAGGCATAAAATGTAAATCACATTCACATCCATATTTATATGAACTCAGAGGCGCCTTTTTCCTATACTCCATCTAGTTAAGCGTCCGTTAAGACACTTACACAATATAATCCTAGGATTCAGCCTAAACCAAATCCTGTCCCAGGTCTCAGTTTCCCCAGCCTGAGGAAACGCACAGGTTTATGCTTCCACGTGGCCTCTGACATTGTATTGAGAGTCAGATGAAGGATACCTCCTCATTTCTTACGATACATAACTAAATCGGAAGGCCAGTTTGAACATGGCGATTCAACTTCAGGAAAGCTATTTTCTAGCTACACTGAGAAAGAGCTATTTACAGTCTCTTATTAGCAATTATGTTTGTACTTTACTTAACTGTAAAAGGAATTTTAAAGGTACTGGAGTGGAAACGTTCCCTACCACCTGCTGGGGCAGTACCAGTTCTAACTGCATTTATCCTTTGTACCTGTTTTCCATCTAAATCTTAATAAGTAAGTACATAAACTACAGCAGTGTACACAGCTCTCTCCTTGCTCTTGAGCAAGACTAGGCAGCATAAGACAGTTTTGGACCATAGCAGGCTCATAGCCAATAATCACTAAAAAGACTGTAGGAAGAGTCTCAATATAAGCTGAAAATAGCCACTGACATGAATTACCTAAACACTCTGCTTTTCTGCCAGACAATATTATCTCTGTGTTATACATTTTTTTAATGGCCACATTTCTGAAGAATATGAGCAAGTTTTATCTACCAGCCTTTTCGAAGTCCTCCTTCCCTTTGCTGTGATGTGTTGCTGTTAAGGCTCATAAAGATTAGATTTCCTTCCTGTGCTTTTACTGTCTTTCAGATATACATTTTTCTGTTTTGCGTGAAACCTCATCTATTACAAATAATTGATGATGATTGATTTATTTGAGTTTTATAACCCACGATCAAGACATTTAGGTCATTATGGAACACCAGTGAGTCAACTCCACAAACCTTCCAGAGTCTTATCTATTTGTGTTCAGATAAATTAGTGGGAAAAGAGGAGAACAGATTGGAGAAAAAAAAAAAATTAAAAAAGTACTTGCTATGATACTTGCTATGGTTGTATTAAGTCATTACAGGAAGAAGTGGAGCTGGAGAGTCACCACACTGGTAATATGACAGGAGATAATGGGAGATTATATCCTTACTTGATTAGTTTATGTTATACAACTATAGGCCTGGTTTTGAAGACAAATTCACAAGCACAAAACACTGTTGTCTGGAGGGAATTAAAGCACATTTTTATATGAATTTTCTGGTGGAGATTCTTGTGCAAATTATGTGAAACACAGAACTAAACTTAAATGCCTAAAGTATTTTCTTAATCTCCATATTCTATTAATAAAGAATCAGGAAAATAATTAGGACTAAACTCAATTTAAATATAGCAAATATCTGAGATGATGCTATACGACTAAGCAGGTTGCATAGAAGCTTTTAAATATTTATGAAGTAGCAGCAAATAGCTTATTGTACATGAAAACATAAAGAAATTCAGGCTTCAGTTAACACACATATAGTAAGCAGACCATTAGGAGTTAACAGCTGTAGGCTAGGTCTAAGTCAGTATTAGATTCACACATCTTAGCTTTTTCTTTTTCCAGAATCAATATCTGCAAATAATAAATGAGATCCCAAAGGGTTGAGTTAAGCTCCAACCACCACAGAGTAACTCTGCAATTGGTCATTGACTCAATAATGCAGGTGAGCTTCACACTGTAGAACATCTTTAGCACACTATAATAGAAAATTAATAGCGTTCAAATCAGCAGCAGGGTTACCCTAAGGATTACATAATAGCTTGGGTTAGAACAATCATCTAGCTCCAAGAAGTGTAAAATGTCATAAAACTAGAAAGAGATAGAATAGCTCCTACATTAGGCATAATTTGTGTAGTGTACACTGACTTTTTTAAAACACGTTAAACAACAAAGATCCACATTATAAAAGTGTGCCACTGAAAATACTGCCAACAAACCGCATTGCAGTGGTGTCCATGGGAAATATGAAAGTCATATATCACTGTACTGTTAATAATAATAGAAGAATACAGAATTTAGTTTACTACTGTACTGGTACAGAAGGTTTCATGTTGGCTACTGTAACATTATAATGAAATGTATAAAAATAACATGTCCACAAATGCATATGTAAAGTATTAATATCTATAAACAAGCATAAAATAATAGTAATAATAATAAGTACCTTAGCCTTTACCAGATTGCAAATAAAATAACAACTTTTCTTTACAGGCTGTGCAATTTCTTTTATGCTTTGTATCAGGTCATCTATGATAACTACTTTGGAACATGTTAAATCGAGTGTGTATATACTCAGTAACTAGCTTAAGTGCATGAAAGATGATACGAGACTAATTTACAACAGATTAATATGGTAGCAACCCAACAGCATGAGGGACTAATAAGCACCTGGAGACAAAAAAAGCATTCTCACAAACCTTAAGCAACGCCAGAAAACTTCTGCACTGCACAGCACAAATACCTATCTCCCGGAAAGAAACAATAGACTGCATAGCATGTAATAGAGTATCAATTATTAATTTAACCATTTTTCAGTACCAGGGAACGCTTTGGACAGTTAAGGGCCCAGAGATAAAATTGAAAGAGATTTGATTTCTTAATCTGGGTAACACTTGAGGACAGGTAGACACTACAGGCAGTATTTCTAAGCATTATAAACTAAGGTTTTGCCACTGAATCAAAATTTAATAGGGAAATACTTCCCACAATATTTGGAAAAAAAAAAAGAAAAGAAAAAAAAGCATAAAAACCCCCGACCCCCCAAAGTTATTACATGAATTCAGTTCATTTACTAAGTAAAATACTGACTTCAGCTTTTCTCAGTTCGATGCTGAAGTACAAAATATACTCACTACATGATGCCGACTGTCCCATTTCCAACCAGAATTTGTATATTTCCATTGCATCTCTCAAACTTTCTGCACAGGTCTCTGCTGCTCCAAATTCAAATAGGACTTGACACACATATCACGGTCATTATAAGATCGAGTTCAGACTTACCCATGGGCTGCCACCATCCCATACATCGCCATAGCAAAAAGCAGCTTGTGGCATTCCCCGCAGGCTACTTGTCTTACTTTTCAGAGGAGTAATGTCCTCACCCAGCTTGGCACCAGCTGTAGGAATAAAAGATCGGTGTGGAGAATAAAATCCTCTGCTGCTCTGGTGCCTTCCCTGTGGCTCTTTTTCATAGTGACTTGTGCCATACACAAAATGGCACCTCTCTTTCAATGCGGAGAGGTCCAGGCTTTATATACCAGGCATGTGAATGTGAGTATACCACAAAACACTAGTTCCTTATCATGCGCTTGTTAGCTTGTCCAATCTATGGCAATCACTTCGGTCCCAGGGGTTGAAAGACACAAGACGCAGGGAAAAAGGGAAGCAAAAGCTGAAGAAAGATCAATACTGCACTGTGAAACAAGAAGTGTAGGCTATTTACTTTTCATTGATCTGATGATGCAGGAGAAACACCTCAGACTGGCATTAAATTGAGGGAATACATCTTCTGTGTTTTTTCACCTCAAGGTCAAGAAAGAGCCAAAAAGAAATTAGAACAAGCAGAAACTAATCACAGGAGTAAAATAAAACTATTAATCCACATTACAAATCCACATGGAAACATAATTAAATATCAGGCTGAATAAGGTTCACAATAAAACAAACACTGCCAGCTCTTATCAGTTTCAACTTGCACCTGGACCGACTGCAAACAAACAAGTGACTATATGAGGCAGGCTAAAACAAATCAACCTTTAATGCTAGCGTAGAGGCCCCTTCTAACCAAAAGCTTATGATTTGTCTTCCCGCATAGATTTAGAAACATATATCTGACTCGCGTCAAAGGCAGATCTACATTTTCACCTGCACTTATTTATTTAAACAAATATAGTCTTACATTTTCTGGGGTTCAAAGGAAGAGAAGGGTATGCTTAGGTTACTGGTTTACCTTATATTAAAAGAGATGTAGAGTAGACATGCTTGTACAGAAATAACAAACGTCCTGATATGAATTTTGAGGCTTGGAGGTGAAAGAAAAAAATAAAAAACAATCACAACTGGAGAGCTGAATTAAGTGAAAACCCTACAGACCACCAGATCTCATGTTCAGAGGCAACAGTGAAAGATCAAAATGGTTGGAATTAAAACTCTGCAACAATTTATTAATTAACGCCCAAAAGGTGTTTGGGTGTTATTTAGATGATTGGTTAGGGATTTCCCCAAATGGGGTCCTTATCAATGCTCCTTAACCTGGCAATGCAGACACTACAAAAAGCCATGCAAGCAACTGTGTTTTCATAAATAGGCACGATCCCCATGTTAACTTGTGGAGGTGAGAAATAAGTAAGATAAAGGACCTTCTCCTGAACAACCAGGAGAAGTGCAGAGGGACTTCTGTGGGAGAGCAATTAGTAGGCTGGCAGTCAATGAAAACAGGAAGAAAACAATGATGTGGGATGTGGTCTCTCATTAAAATTGCTGAAAAGATAAAAAAGGTAATATACGGAATCTAAAGGAATCAGAGAGAAAGGGGAGATTGTTTACTACCTTAATTGCTTATTCATATTGAGTAGATCTTCTAGAAAAGGTAGAAAATAAGGCCTTAAGATAGAGGTGCTGAGTTCAGACTATTTAACATTCAGGGAAGAGGAGAGGATTGGTTTTATCGCGAAAATTACTTGTTCATTCTTTGTGATTCAAGGCATTAACGCATTCACTGTTTGAATTCAAAGCCTTCCATTGCTAAAATAAACCAGCATAATTGTATACTGGACAAAAACAAATATAATTTGCTGAGGTGTGGCATCACCACTAGAATCAAACCAGAAAGTAGGGGAAATAAGAGCAGTAAAGTGCCTTGCCTCTTGAAACCACTTTGCGATTTTTTTTTTGATGCTAAAACACTTATAATTCAGCCCCTATTTAAAAAAAAGAATAAAAAATTGCAAACTTGACAAGGTTGTACCATAGGAAAAAAATTTGAACAAAATTTCCATGGCTCATACCCGTGGACCAGAAGTTAGAAGTTGGCTGGAAAATACTTAGGACATTTTCTATTGCTAGTGAAGAAGTCTGTAGGGTTTTCATCATCAATTTAGTGTTAGTGGAGATCCTTTAAATTAAAGGATATTGATGGAAGTTTGCACTGAGCAGAAACGCTTAGGAGGAACGCATTTTTTTTCATCTCATTTGCTTCCTGTTTCTTTTAGTGTTGGATTGCAGTTTTAGTGGTGAATGTCTTCCTTCAGTGTAATTTTCTTACTTGGGATTCAGTTTCAAGACCTAATGCCTCAAAATAACTCTTTCAATACTGTTTGCACTTCTTGCGCGGGGCGGTGTTTGCCCTGATGCTGGTTTGTGCTTACTGCGGAGTCCAGCACCTTTTCGGGGATTAGACATGAATTTTGATAGGGGATTCCCATCCATGTCTCCTTTTCTGAGACTTTCCAGAGGTTTCCTTCAAGTTAGGAAACACCGTAAAGGGACATTGCTGTTCCTATTCCAGATTTCAGATAGCTTTCTGTTTGTGACCAGCAGTGTCTCTTAGTATAACGAAAGATCCCATCTTTGTAAAACTTGCCTATGAAGAAACCTCAGTCCTCAAGCTGAGCACAAGTTTGTTACAACGGCTTCAAGTTAATTTTTCAGAAATATTTAAATGAACTGTTTTCCCTGAAACTTCCCCCTTTTTTTTTTTTTTTCTCCTTCTAGTCTTTTGATGATAAATAAAAAAAAACCCAAATCCATTGAAGTTTACACAAAACAGCATCCTCCAGGAGAAATCTTGCCAGAACAACGAACGCAGCCTGCCAACACAAGACAGCCATTAAAACACACACGGAGGTCCCACACTGAGACATATGTTAGCAAATGCAAACAAACCATGTCAGTGAAATCATGTGCGACGCACCAGAACTTACTGACACAAATAAAGGGTGGAAACCGTTGTTTCCAGATAAGCATCCATCACAAGGCAATCACTCCCTGTCTTCTAGACCCAGCCTCTACAAAAACTTGTAAAATATCTTAAAAAGATTAAGTTAAAAAGATCAGAATTAAAATTCATAATTCAGGAAACAGAAACAAGGACCCACATTTAATGGGATGTACATCATCCGTATGCTGTGTGCCTTGTGCTAATCTTTCATATCCCCTCCATCTTGTTATTTCGGTTTTTCAAGCATTCATCTCTCTTCACTTTTCCCTATATGTCCTGATTATGGTCTAGACAAAGGGCTTTGTATCAAATATTTTCCATGGATGGAGTTTAAAATTATTTACTCTGAAAAGCTTCTCTTAAGTAATTATGTTTGCAATATTGCTTTAATATTTCTTAGAAGAAAGTAACAGAAAGATAACTTAGATAATTGCAGTTTTTTGAACAAATAAACTCTTAGGTTCTCTAAGACAATACCATTTTGATTAAAACTGTTTAATAAATACTGCCATCAAAAAAAAAAATATTAATGTGCAAAACTATTAGACTGAAGTTAAATTTAAATCGTTTGAAAAAGTTAACTTCAAGATAAAATGAAAATCCAGACACTTTAAGAGTAATCAAACTACTTTTATATTTGAAAAGTTGATTTTTTTGAATTATTTTATAATAGATGCATTTTTGCACCTTTTTTGCTAGTATGTTTTAGGCAAGATGTACAGAGTTTAGAATAAGTAACCTTCCCTTTCCCACCTATGGACTTCTGAACGCTGTAAAATTTCCAAATCAAAGGAAACAGCTGAATTATCACAGCTAAAAACAAGCGAAGAAGAAACACATATATGCAGTTTGTCACAGTTTATAATATGATGGATAGTAGGGCAATTATTTTATATACATAAAAAGAAACAGTATGCATGTGTCAAAACATTTACACAGCTTGCAGGTTATTCACGTACATTATGAAAATGAAGATTTTATAGCAGGCAATACAGTCTAGCATGTGAAAACAAAGAGGAAAAAGATATCTTTGCCTTAGCACATGAGAGTTAATGACATTAGAATTGCTGGAAATTTTAATTTGGCATTCTAAATCTGATCCAGTTGCTACAAAATCTGTTCTGAAGATCTTTAGTTGTATAGGCCTATGAAGTCTTGTATTTTCACATCCCATAATAATTTTTTGTTCCTCAATTCAAAGTTTATCCCAAGAAGAGATTTATGTCTAGAGCTACAAGATCCAGTTCATATTTCACTTCACTTTTTTTGACTTCTCTCATTGCTTTCTCATTTTTTCCTTTGAAATGCTGGCAATAACTGAATGAGTCAAAAGTCAACACATTCAGAAAAAAAAATCATACTGTAAGCATTCTACACCAGATGTGTGTGTAGTCTTTTAGAATAAGTAAAATAATAATAACGTAATGCTAGATTTATATTAAATTTTCACAACACAAAACTCAATTTTCTCAAATAATTTTGATGAAACACTCAAATCCTATAAACCCCAAAACAATATTTAGTGATTTTTTTTCACCTGAAGAAGCCCTGCTTTCGTTTATTATAACTAGAGATTTCTTTACACATATTTATGTATGTATGTATTTATGTATGTGTGTGTATAAATATATATATAATGAGACAAAATATGAAACAGTTTGTCAGTTGACAATCTTCGTTTTTCATTTTTCAAAGGGAGATAATCAGCCTTGCACCTACTGACATTAGGTGCATACCCAAACAGGGAATTAGTCTGGTCTTCCACCTAATTTAATCCATTTCTATTTCTTTACTCACAAACCATCCTAGAAACATTTCTGTCCATAAGGTGATCCCATTTTTCTACCTTATTCAGGATCATAGGCAAGCCGAATGTCTTTACGAAAATCAAATGCAAATAATAATGTTCTACATAGTGATAATGTATTAAGAAAAATCTAAAAAGCTGCAGATCTTGCACTCTACAGAGCACACATAGAAATATTAGTTTTGCTTCTAGTACCTTCAACGACGGGACAAGCACACTGGAAGGCTGAACTCTATATCCCCCTCCCGGCCATACAGAAAACGGTGGCAGAAAAATCCCACTCTTCTCCCTCACTGGTGATCAGTAACAGCCCATAGGTGCTGTGTGAGAGCTGGCCACAAAAACTACAGAACGAAAGCCTCAGGATGTGGGTCCAGGGTAGATTGAGCACATGGTCCCTATGATACCAGCACTCCACTGCCTGTCCCAACGACAGCAAACAGACGAAAAGGGAATTTCCCCTGCCAGGCTGATAAAGCTGATCCATCAGAAGCACTCAGAGCACACTTCTAGTAATTCTGAAGTTCATATGAAACTGAGGGCGGCTCTTTCACATACACATACTAGTTGAGAAGTGTCCTGTTATGCCTACATTTAGCCTACAAGTCACACAAATAATCAGTTACTTGGCAATGGAATCGTCTCAGAAATACAAAGGACATGCTGTTAAAGCTGTGCCACGAATGCAATAAGGGCCAGAGCCTCAGCTGGTGATGGACAGTGTCATTGTGACCCTCATTACAAGAGAGCCAATATCACAGGTGACTTTTTGGACCGTGAAAGGTCCAGAAGACTGGGAAAAGAGGGAAAAGGGAAAAGACAAGGAAAAGGGGGGGAAAAAAGCTTTCTCCTTAGTCCTTCCTTTACAAGTATTTAGACGAACTAATTTCACAAACATAGAAGTTCCTAGCATGGGGCTAGTAGCTCCTTTGTGGCTTGAAGACCACACTGGTTGGCCATGAGTTTTTTAATTCTGCCCAGCCCTCATCTAAGGAGTGAAACTACTGCTGGCCTAGGGATGGTTGGGAGTGCGTCTACCTCCAACTTCTTTCTCTCCCCTGCAGCTGGGAACTGAAAGACTGGGAATCCCTGGGAATGAAGAGGATGGGAGAGGCATATGGTATGGCTCAGAGTGTCACTGAGCAAGGAAGTTTTCACAGCATTAAGGAAATACAGGTGCTTAATTCTGCTAACAGCTGAAGTGTACTATCCAGGCCTGCGACGATGTGATGCTTAGGTTTGAAGGAGGTGAAAATTGTTTGGTAAAAGCAACCGAGCTTGCGGTACTTGATATTTTGTCAAAGTCACCTGCCTTATTTGCGCCTGAAGGGCCAGCACATGATCTAAACAAAACATCTCAGTGATGTATTTTCTGATGCCTAAGTTGCAAGATAAGTGGAAAGTATAGAATGGGGATCCTCTAAGACATACGCATCCATTTAGGTGTTCCAGAAAAGTCACTTCTACCTGATTCCTGGGCAGAAATTGATCCAGAGAAGACCAAGGCTTTACGATGACAAGGAGTAGGATTACCGGAGTACTAAAAATCAGGCACTATTCCAAATAAGTCAACCTTTTATCAGAAGAATATTGTTCCATTTTGTCTCCAGCAGCAGCAAAAATGCATTTTTATAGAAGATGTTTCTATATCAAATTGCAATAATTTCATTTGCTCTAATTTTTCAGTTTAGATAATACTATCCTCTGTAGGGCAGTTACCGCTTAGGCAGAGTAGTAAATATTACACAAGGAAAGTGAAGAATAGACTGACCGGCATAAAACAGAAATGAAGTTTTTTATGCATCCTACGCGGCTGCCTATCCCTCTCTGCTCTTGTTCTGTTGGAGTAAGTCTTTGGATTTCCCTTGATAGCACAGATATAGATTTTATGAGTACGATGAGAAGAGATAAAGGTACAAAGAGCTGAGAACTGTGCAGGAAAAGGGGGCGAATTCACACCTAGAATCTGAGGTGATTTGTGCATCTTGAGAGGCAAATATGATGTGCTGCATGGCCTTGAGTCTTTCAAAAAGTAAAATTAACAAAATTATCCGTTTATGTAGGACTCTCTAATGAAAGTAGGATGGAGAAAAAATTTCTTTTGCACTTGAAAGAGAAGAAGTAGTACTTGTTTTTGAAGACTATGAAGTCAGAATTCATTTTTCCCTTTCAAAAATAGTAGTCAGAAAGTGAATATTTTGTATTCAAGTGTGATCAGATGTAAAACCAACAGTGATTCCTCAGTGATGTATCAAGGGAAAAAAAAGCTCCCTGAGACTTCAGAAATAACTTCAGAATATAACATTGGACTTGGTTTGTCCGAAATAGGAGAATTTGAAAATTGTAGTGTAGTTAAACACCTCTTTTTGGCTTGACAGCACAATAATGGCTCTTTAAAAAGCTACTTTATAGTGTTAAATTAAGCTGTACGTCTGTGAGGAAGAGATGGCTCTGCAGAGTTGGGTGCCAAGAACATCCATCCTTTTTAAAGCAATGGGCAATTTCTCAGTTATGCTCTTTTTACACCAGTCAGGTGTCATACGTGGTTGATGAAGTAAGGCAGAGATTTCCTTGTTTTAGCGTTAGAGAAGGGCTGAACTCCTCAACAACACCCTATGACTGACACAGGTGGGACGACAATTCAGCTTGTGAAGCAGTCAAGTGCCGGGAGGAATACCCGATGAGGAAAAAAAAGTCCGCAAAGCTGCAGGAAGAAATGCATAAAAGGTTCAATTTTGCATTCAAATTTCGGAATGTTTTGTCAAAATATAATCTCAGGTTTTTGTCCTTCTGTGATAAATTAATGCATATCAGCTCTTGGAGAGAGCACAGTCTATTTCTAATATAATCTTACACTAGTTAATAATGCAGGCAGAGGTTACAGTGCAGTAGGCACCTAATTTCCACAGTCATCTGAGGTCCGTATGATTTTAACAGTTCTAAGAGATTAGGTGTATCAATTAATTCTCACAGTCTTATTTTCTGCAAAGTTTCATGGTGTCTGAAGTTAGCAATATGAACAAACTCATCTTTCCATCATTTGTTCCCTAAAATTATAATGGAAGTTGAAGTACACTTACAAGCTTATTCTTCAACATTTTAAATAGCCAAATTTCTGTTCCCTAGAAAGTACTACACTGTTTCTTTCCCAAAGGAATATGTAAGTCCATATATAGACATGACGTTTTTAATCATTTAAGCTGGTCACCCCTGGAATTGAAGGAACACATAGCAGTTTGCAGCAGAAGAATGCAAATCTTTTAAGGCTAGTATTGATTGGGATATCAGGTTTTTGAACTAGTCACAGACATTTTGTGGACATAAATGGTCAGTGCAGAAAACTTCAGAGGCTGTAGTTCGCATCAGCTCTGGAAGAACATGCCTACAATCATGTCCATGCAGGGTTTGCCAATCTTTGAAAAAAGAGAAAACCTACCTGCCATTTGGTAGGCAGTTTCACAAAAATTTAACATCTTGGTCAGGATATAGCCGTAGCCATGCTGCATCCGAACCTCCAGTTAAGCGAAATATCCTCCCCTAAACTTTTGTAGTCATTACACTACAATGCAGTCATTACACACCATCTCCACTCTTAACAAATTGATGACTGCGTGGTATGTTAAGAGAAGTCCTTATGCTGCATTATTTCTTTTGCAAGTAGTTGTTCAAGCATATAATCCAAATGCCAGAAAGTATCTGTCACAGAATGAAAAATAGTCATTTAACATTATTTCATCATCTACAATCAGAATTATCTGTTCTTAACATTTAGGGTAATCTGCTTTTATATGAATTGTAAAGCCCACCATAGTCATTGGCTGGAAGAATCTGATAGATGTCATAAATACATCATCTCTTGTGTTGCCTGGAGTTGCAAACAATGGAACCTAAACGTGAGTGTGACATCTAAAATGATGAAAGAAGACTAATTCTGGCAGAGTACTTAGAATACTTCGAGTAACAATAGTGGAAAGAGCAGGTTGCTGTAATCATAATTACAACTCAGAAGGCACTCCTAAAATAGAGGATAAACCTCTATTTTAAGACACAGTGAGCAGCAGGGAAGACATTTGGAACTGAGGATTCTCATGTTTGCTCACAACTGAAGGTTCTTATTCCACATATTTAACCATTTTCTTTTATGAAATAGCTCCAATACATCTGGGGCAAACACCCCTGCACTGATGAGAGATTCTTTACATAAAGATCTTGGAAATATTTGAAGTCACTGGGCTGTTTGAGAAGGCCGGAATTATTGACAACGACAGAAGAGGATGATCGTTACAGGTAAAGTTTGTAGATTTGAAGGGGGAAAATCAAAAGGTTTCTTGGTCTTCATTATGACAACCAAAACATAAAACAGCATAAAATCTTTGTCTTCACAGACAAGTGAGGTGTGATTCCTCTTATTAAGAAGACTAAGCAAGCCAAAAGAGTCTGGAGTCACCACACTCCTATGTTGACATCCCGTTACCCAGTGCAGCCAGAACAGCCCAGAATCAAACAGTTTATACACCAGCCTGAGGAAATAAGCAGATGACAGTCGATTGGAGAGAGCAATTATCCTGGCTTAGATAAAGCTTCATGGTCAGGATGTCAAACCAGGACTCAACAACTTCCACTGCTCATGGAAACAAAATGTGACCCAAGACCATTAAATCCAATGCGTTGATTCTGAAAATTATTCTCACGATAAGCACTTCGGCAAATATTGGAGCAAGTGTCTCTGTACTTCATCAGAGGAAACAGTAGGCAGAGGAGCAACAACCCCTGGTCTGTAAACACAGTCTAAAATAGGCTGAGGTCAGGAAAGGGTCTGTGTTAAAAATTACCCCAGGAATTAGGGTAAAATTGAGTTACTGTCAGAGGACCAAATATCTCTCATATTTTCTGCCTCTCTCACCACTTGTAAAATATTTGTGAGTGATAGTCTTTTGACCCACCTAAAAACATTTACAGAAATGTAATTCCCTAAGCCTTTAAATGCAATAATCAGAGCACCAATGCCTAATTGCTTCTGTCTGAGGAAAATGAAGATAGATCCAAATCCACTAAATGAAGTGAATTTATGACTTGCTGTCAGTGGTCCCAATTTAAAGTCCTGAGAGAAGAGGAGAGTTAAGACCAAATAGTTTAAAGATTACTTTCTAGGTAACACAGGATACAGAAAGAATGAAAGATTGATGGACAAGGTAAGAGTTGCAGGACCTGCAGAAGTTTAACAAATAATTTCTGCTGCATATATAATTTTTCTTAGCGCAACCAGAAATATCACAACTACCATGGCACCAACAATACCCATCAAAAGAACATTCCAGAACCTAATTTGAGACAGCGATTATTTTTTTAAAAATATACAGTCAGCATTAATCTCACTAACCTTAATTTCATCCTATTATGCCTGATTATATTATGTGCTATTGCATTCTGTGCTATATTACTTCTGTAAAAGTTTTAATTTTCTTACAAAAAGACAGACCTCAATGTATTATTTTCATTCTTCTGACCTACCTCTGTAGCTGTGGCTGCTTTCTAGAAAAATTGCTATGTAAATTAATTTTTATTTTATATATGTGAATATAATGAAAATTATACATGTCGGCAAAGAAATGGTAAAAAGTTTTATACTGTCAGGAAAAATAATAGTTCCAAGATTCTCAATTATTTTGTGATTACTAGTATTTCATTTTCTTTTAAAAACCTCCCCATCATTATGTCATGATTTAAGACTTTTTATGAATTAAATATATATTTCCGGACAATTACTAGCTTCATTGTTAATCTAAGCCCATCAGCCAGCATGTCTTTTATCATTTTCATTCCAGGAACCAGATTCAATAATGAAAGACATTGCATGGTTGGACAGTTAGCAAACAGGGCATATTCAGCACACTAATTTAAATAGTGCATATTCTTTTTGCACTGAGGGAAGAAGGCTAGAATAGACAGCTCACTAGATACAAGGACTCAGCTGACCTCATAAATTGTTAAATTAGTAAAAGCAAGAGTAGTGTGGGGAACAGTGATCATGTTTGAGATGTTTTGGAGATGTTAAACAGGTGGAGAATCCGACCAAACAATATTTCACATGCGTTTATGAGTTGCGCGGCATTTATGAGTTTCTCTACTTTGTTCGTTTGCTTTGATTGCAAGTAAAAGGGAAGAAAATCAGAATATCTCAGTGGAAGAAGAGATGCACATGGAAGAATTAACTTGCTCAAGGTCCCACACAGCAGTAGTCTCCTACTCTTTTCTCCAAACCGTGTAATAACCTAAGCCTTTTCTGGCACCAAACGAAAGTTAGATTTTTGCTGATAATTCGAGACAATATATACATTTTATATGAGAGGTAACTACTACTGACTTAATAAATCATGTTCATGGTTTAATTTTGTGTCGTGTCTCAGCTCCCCCACAAATAAGAAAATAACCTGGACGTTATTTTACAAGGAGAAGGATGTGTTCAAACTAATTTTGAGTCACATTATAGAAGGTTCTTTCTCCTGTTTCACAAGCTTGCCTAATGCAGGCTAGACTTGTAGACAGCAGTTAAAAACTACAGATGTAGACATACTATTTGCCCCCTCATTCTGGATAAAAGACACTTACGGATAGGATTTTCCCCTCAACATGTACTCTTGTCCAAATTATTCCTCAAAGATGATAGCCGCTACACTTTGGACCACTATAGTACTATACTATTCCAAACTGCTAACCCTTTAAAATATTTTGAACATTGATGATGAAAACAGTCTTAAACTCATGGCTGTTTGTATCCTATTTACTTTGAATAAAGGCAGTAGATGGAAGAGTGTTTTTACCATTGGTTGCTCCTCACTGTGTCTTGGCCATTG
>VXBH01003485.1:115940-120940 GCA_013400035.1 Rynchops niger | reverse complement strand
ATGTGCTTGCATTTGGTGCAAGTTGTCTGAAAGATGTTCAGCAGTTTAGCTGTGAATGTTCTTTTAGGACGGGAGAAAGTGGAGAAAAGCAGTACTAGCCAAAAGGCTTCAACTCATCAAGGTTTAAGAATGTTTTTAAAGTCAATTATGCACTTTTCCAGAGTTCCGGGGAACACCCGAGTCCAAAAAACTCCTTATGTGGAGTGAGAAACACAAAGCCATTAAACAAATTAAAGTTCATACTAAATGTAAGCAGTGAAGAAGTCATCAGAAATAGCACTCATCTCTTTTCAAACATTGGTCACAAGCTGAGGAAATAATTTGCAATGAACAAAGTACTCCAGTATTGTAAGGTTTGTAAGAAGAATAATGCTTTTTGTTGGGCAGAATAAAATTGTTAGTGTGGAGAAGAAAGAGAACAAATGTTCCAAGCTATTAATTTTTCCAGGTGTATCAGTTGGTTAAGTAAGACAGAGAGTTAAGGACATTAGGTTTTTCTAAAAACTTTCCCTCTTTTCCTCCAGGGACCATCACAGCTACAAAAACATTGTTATGATTTTTTTCAGTAAAAATTTAACAGTGTTCATCTTATCAAACTCTCATCGTTTACCAACCACAAGCCAGGATGCTTTTCTTACTAGTTCCGTAGTGCATTCACTTGTACACATGGAAAGTAATGTGCAACTGAGATATCTCTTAAATCTATATTCTATAGCAAGGGCAGCAAAACGTGAACAACAGTGTGGGTAACAGGCTGTTTTCTCGATACCTTTCATTTCAAATACCTGTATTGTCAAGTGAAGTTGTTTACTAGGATATTAATATAAACTATCAAGCAATAGATAGGAAATTAAGTATAATATTTTCCATATGACATCACTATTACCTTATAATCTTTAATGAGTTTGGAGCACATGATGCGATGCATGCAAATCTTACAAAACTATGATAAACATTCACAAATAGACCATTGAGAAGTCTGGATAAATCTGAAACTGTGCATGCTTAGGCAAACTGTAGTCGCAGTTTTGAACCTAACTGTGCTGGACGTATTCTGTTGCACACTCTCAGCTCGAGGCTTCAACAGGAGACATCTACGAACATGAGGTGCTGTACCTCGCTGGCCTTGGATAGTTATCAATAGCTAATAAATGCCAAGGACCTGCTCCTGCTGGTTGATGGAAAAGGTAATCAAGGGTTAATGAGTGCCAAGAATCACATTAAAGTAGTCCATTGCTTGCTAGATTACTGAAGGTTAAACATGGAAAATTTAACTCTACCACTAAAAATGCTGAAGTATTTCCAAGATCACCATCCTTCTCAACTCTCTGCTGCTTCCACAATGCGTTATCCAAGAAGAGCTGTATGCTTGTCACAGGTTCTTCAAAATTGAGACGTTTTATATCAAAATGGGGATAATTATGCAAATATGGAACTTCTCTGCTCCGTGTTTATAAAAAGTATGCACCTTGTCTGAACCTTTAACTTGACACAAAGATTACATTCTGACAGCTTTTACTTGCCATAGGTACACAGCTTAATAAGAAAACACGTGTGATGGCAAGAAGTGTAATGAGGAAGCTATGCCTATGGTATTTTTGTCTGTAGGCTTATGTTTTTAAATCGATAGTAATTTTTAAAAGGTCATTCAGACAATTCATGGTCGTATAAAACAACAGAATCTATCGTGTGGTGTTTAAGAACTCATCAGGTTTGGGGTAACAGCGCCGAGACAAAGAACAGAAAATAAAGAATTCTTTGAAATGCAATTTGATTAGATTAAAGAGTTCATATTGTCTAAAAGTAGTTTTTCAAAGAAAACTGTTGCGATCCCTATATTATAGAAGGAAAGCCAACAAACAGAGAAAATATGAAAACTGGAAAGTCAGCAGTATACAGAATTATTCTTGAGTCCCAAATCATAATTTTAAACATTTCAACGTCTTCTCTATGGTTCGAAAGCAGGAAAATATGTTTGTCTCTCCATTACACTCTCTGAAAACTTTAAAATCACAATGTTTGTGGAAGCAAATTCAGGTTCACAAGTTGTTCTTTAAGACTTAATTCAGATCACCTGCCATGCACTGGAATGCACAACTTGCTCACAGGGAACTCCACGGCAAGTTTCCCAAAACAGGACGCCAGCTGCATATTTGGAAGTATTTTTAGTAAGCAACACTATATTTGCTGTAATACTTTATTTACATAAAAATACCATATTTATCTACCTCATGCCTGTACTGTACATAACAATAGAAGTTCTCCTCTCACACAGAAAATATTATTTGAAGCAATGGTTTATAATCATCTGCAGTATTTAAAAAAAAAAAAAAAAACAACAGAATTCTCATGTTGTGGTATACACTGTCTTGACCAACACAGAGAGTTTGACTTTTAGTGGCATCAATACTTTCTACATATATTTATTTTCCATTGATTCTTGACAAGAATAATAAAATTTGAATTATATACAATGACTCCAAATCCAAGCTCCTTCCTCCGTCTTCCCACAGAAATATCTATTTCTTTCCAGATATACCCAGACAAGTTATCAAAAGTAAATTATGTGGCTGACAATGTGCATATGGATTATAATATGTTTTTTCCAGTTCTGTATAGTCTTTGATTAAATTAATTGCAGCTTATCGGTGCATAGAAAAAATAAAAGTGTTGGAAACTTGTACGTTTTGTGTTACGAAAACTGTACTTACAAGTGGATAAGCATTGCCACTGAACTTTTCCATTTTAGTCCAAGGACTCTTTGAAGGCATTTTGCATTTCTCTGTCAGATCATGTTTGACTTTTTGCCATTTATATATCTGAATGCGAAATGTTATCCTAAAGTCATCTAAGAGGTAACGGGTGTTTCCAGCTTTTACACTAAAGCGAGGAGATGCAAGAGCTCTAACAATCCTAGTCATTGACATTTACAACTATGGGTTTTGTTTTTAATACAGGGCAGTGAGCAATGTACTTAAGGCATCAGAAAATGGTTTATAGCATACACTAAAGGTGAATCACTTTTTTACTAGATTTATTAGCTAGAGGAGCTGCAATCTCAAGAGGAAATTTAGCCAGTTTTAACCCAAGTAGTGCTGCCTCTTATAGTTATTTCCTTTGAAATTCTCAGCAGAACTCAGGCATCTAAAATGTCCTATTCAGGGATGCTGCTTTTTTTCCCCAGCTGGTTTCTGCCACCTTGGGTAATGGCAGAGTACTCATTAACAAACTAATTGATTTTTATTAATTATCTGTGGTGTAATCTTTTTTCACTGATTTTTCCCCTAGTATCTAAGCTTATTAACTGCAAATACACAGTCAGTATATAATTAGTCCTGAAGTAAAAGTGGACTCAATGACACTCATCGATTTTAAGATCAAATATGTGTCTATATATATATACACAAATATATACAAAAAGCTATATTTTAAAGTATTATTTCCAAAATATAATTACCAAGAACCTATGACAAAATTTCAAGACTGAAAAGAAGAAAGAGGATAATTTAAGAATCCTCCCTCATAAACTGACCTATTAATGTGCAATTCCCACTACCACATTTAATGCACAAATTTTAAATAAAACAATGCTCAATAGTACGGAGTAATAAGTGCAGACAGTATTCTAATGATATATTTCTGCTGGTATTATTGTTGCTTTTCAGGATTTTCTTCTGAATATATGTAATATGTAGTTTATTAATTAGATATTAAATGCTTTGAAAATACTGCATCTGGATATTTGCACGATATGTAAACGGTCAACACCTTCTGCACAACTCAGGATAGATATTTTTGAATATCTATCTGACCTTTACGAAATTAATTTCACTAAGCCCAGCCCAGTTTTATTAATTCTCATAAAAGGAAAAAGTCATTCACCTAGGCTAGCTTTCTTATAATGCCTAATAAAAGACAGTGACAGAGGCCAAGTGACAATTCCACATTTCAACTGGTTCCTCTTGGCTACGTGGCCATCAGCCTTTACCTGTGGAAAAACACACCAGAAATCATAAAATCTGTGGTTGTTGGATGCTCCCTTCCTTCGTCCACAAAAAAAGTCACTCATTAGGAAAAGGATTTAATGCTTGGCTCATTTCTTCATTGTGAACCAGGCAGGAGTTTAGGAAGCTATTCATAGTAAAAATCCCCAGTAAAAAAAAAAAAATAATATAAAAAAAAAGGGTGATCATCAACCCTTTCGACGTCCTATGAAGTCTCACACACACTTCAACAAATGGAACACTTCCCTGTAATTTTTTCAAGCAACTTACTCGGACTCCTGTTACGTTTGCATACACCCCTGATGAGTTTATGCTATATTTGAACGTTTTAGGTATTTGACTAGATCTCTCAAAACTGCTATAATCTCTTAATATTAGTTTGTTGTGACTAGTAAGCTTTCATATTTGACTTTCAAAAAATACAGTGTTTGGTATCAGACATCACGTAGCTCTGGTTTTGTTTTACTCAACAAATGTGCAAAGGTCTGATAGAACATGGATGGAAATCTGATTTCAGTTTGTATACATGTTCACATATACGTACCCCAAAAGCAGGTTTGTACAAACATACACACCAACAAACACTATTAAATTAAGCCTCAAAAAAGAACGCAGTGGGAGAAGCATTAAAGTGATTTAAATATTTGACTGATTATTTACATAAAATTCTCCCAAAGTCCTAAAATCACTGCACACTAATTATTTCACATTTTCTAGTTATTGCTGGATGGCAAATCACTAACATTACTGTGAGGGGGAAAAAAAAAAAAAAAAAGAGCTAAAAATCACCTCGGTAAAAATGCTTACTATTCTAAGTTAAAAATAGCAACAACAACATTTTATGACATGCGTGCACAAAGAAACCAGATTCATCTATATGGACAGACTTGCTGCAGCATGAGTTATGAAGAATTCTGACCCATGAGCGGATGGTACGTGGGATTTAACCGATCAGTGGTGGCCTGACAGATTTTCAGCATTTAAACCCTAATTAAT
>VXBH01003485.1:90940-110940 GCA_013400035.1 Rynchops niger | reverse complement strand
GATGCTGAAAAATTTCAGTGCAACTTCAAAGTACACTTAAAAATTATATAGCACTATAGCTAATACAGTAAAACTAGTTTAACATAGCTGTGTTCACAATCTGTGAAAATACAAGGAAACTATGAGAGTATCAATAAATGGCAAGCAGAATATTACAACAAATTTTAAGAGACACTGACCAAAAGTTATTTTAATTTTTTTTTTTTTTTCAAAATACAATTAAAATGTTGTCAACCTAACAAAACCTAAATTTAAATTTATGAACATCTTGAGTTCTTACATTAGTACGTTGGTTTTATGTTTCATGCAGTGCTTAGGACACCAGCTTTTTCATTTTACATAGCATTTACTATATGCCATAGCACACTAAATAATAATTTCCCGCGGAGTGTTTCCAAGAGCAACTTTGAATCCTCCAAAATTAAGCTTTGCCAGCAGCTTTCCCAGCTTGGACGTCCCTGTTCAGTTGTCTACTTCGACACTGTTTTAGCTCACAAGTCTCAGGATGCATTTGCCCAGTTGAGGTTCAGAAGATAAACAATATATTTCTTTCCTTCCTCAGAACAAATTGAATTACCTGTGCCTTGAAGAAAGCATGTTTTTAATAAACATGTATCTTCCTGAGCTCCTCTCCCGTTTATTCAACATGTGCCATCACTGTTCTGAGAAAAATCTAAATCAACAGAAGATGCAAAATAGCGCAAAAACAGTGTAAACAGTTTCATGCTCTGCCTACCTTCCATTAATCTCGTCTCCTTTTTTTATCTTTTAAATTATTACCTAGTTCTTAGATACTAAGAGGTCTGTCCTGCAAATTAGTGTCAGGACAAGTAGAAAGCCCTGGCCAGAGCTTCCAAAAAGTTGGAAAGGACAAACATGTAGAAAAGCATGAAGGTGTACGGGAATCTGTTTCTTACAGTGCAACTTATTAGTAGTACTTAGAGCCACCCATACAACCCTTCAGTAGTGTGCAGAATTCAGAAAGTCGGATGAAATGGATGAAGAGGAAAATGATGAATCACTGATCATAACCATATTCCTACTGTGTAACCTGATAAAATACAAGGACCTTTGTATATTAATGAGCCTAGCTGATTTCCACTGCAGTTCCCCTCAGATAGTTAAGAAACAATTAACATAAACCATTATTTGAGAAGAAACAGCAGAACAATATTTTTCTTCAGAAACATTATAAATAATTAACACTTAATTCTTATGTTTTCTAAAATAAAATGAAACCAGAGTTTTGTTCTTTTACTATTCAAAATAAACTTTTAAAGTCTAATTCTGCTGTGGCTGCATATTTTTAGACTATCTGCCAAATATCTGGAGGGGGTGGCACATGGATGGGGCTATGTATTGTTGTTTGCGGGCTTACACAGGGAGTTTTGATGGTTAGTGTTAGCAGCCCCTGAGCTCAGTTTCAGCATGGTATTTCAAAACTCTCAAGGCTTACTTTTCCCAATTAAGGATTATGGAAACAGGCCTGGAGAGCCTAGAGGGTTTTGAATTGTGCTTGTCGAACATTAAGCAAACACGGGTATCTCCAGGCTCACAAAGCTCTGATAAAACTATGTGTATATAATTAGATCAATCAACAGGAAACATTATGTGATGTATGTCAGAGGTAGTTTCGTAACAAACAGCATATAGAAAGCATCATCTAATCACTAACGCTTCAATCATCTCCACTACCACTAATATTAAAATACTATATCTTTGCAGGGCAAAATACAATCCGCATCACAATAATATATTTTCACATAGCTTTCTGCCAAACGATCTCCATGAACATTCTCATCTGCAAACCAAATATCCTCAGCATGCCACCAGTCAATTAGGTGTGTATTTATCCTTAAGTTTTTAATTTATGTCACTTGGGATACAAGTCAATTTTCCTAATTAGAATATATCCATCAAGATTAGAAAGTAGGCTTGGGCAAATTTATATTGGATCAGTTTAGAAAAAGACAAATTTGCATAAAGTGCATTGTACGCTAATACAATATTTAGGTTGACTGTTCAAGGGTCAGAATTCAAAGTTTTCCACACTGGCGTGTCCTTCTTAGACATACAAATTAGAAACAGATCCTTAGCATGAGTCTGGGCCTCGTTACTGACTATTTCATTGCATCAAAGTATTCATGAAGCAACAAATCTACGATTATTAAGAGTATGGACACGCTCACAGTGGAGCAGATGTTTGAACTAACTGCTGAGATTTGCTCAATCGTCAGTCACAGGCATTAAAATATGTGCATATAGAAACAAAGGTATGTTATAAACTTTAGTTTTTAGGAAAATATTGAAAGTACCTCTGTAGGAATTAAGGATGAGGGGGCATATTTCAAGTTAAATCTGTGTCAACGGGTAGACTATAAGGCATCTCGGAAGGCTGTTCACAGAGTCTAAGTTAGGCTGATATTTTGAAAATCACCTTAAGGGCCACTCTCTCCATTAACACTAGGAGATCAGTCAGCTAATTTAGCTAACTAAACTACATGCTAAAGTTAAATATTAATAACCCCCAAGGAATGTATACAGTGTTATCTGAAGAACAACGTCTGACACTCTGTTAGAGTCAAAGCTGCGCTGCCAGGAAGCAGACCGTCAAAAAATCCAACTCAGCTTCTGAAATCCAGGGAAGACACACCGGAGCCAGATGGACCACATACTTCAGGTGAAGGGAAAGGAATCCTCCTCCATGAACCCAACTTAGGGATGTCTTCTGTTCAGAGGGGTTATTTTGCCAAGGCGCAGATGAGAAGGTGTAATGCTAAATGTCATTCCCCCTCCTCTCCTTCACCTCTGCCAAAAAAAAAGCCCAAACTCACCATGGAATGTATTCTTGCAGAACCTCTGAGTGTGCCATTTGCTGGTTGAATCTTCTAGCTGGACCAAAACAGAAACGTTGGCATTTACATCATATGAGGAGTCATCCCCTAAGTGGGACTGCTCTCTTCCTTGTTTTGTCTCTAATAATTTTTTGCTTCTGGTTTCAAGTTTTGGATATCTATATGCATCTCTCAACTCAAGTGAGCCCGATTCTACGCCAAGTTGCAGCTAATATAATTGCACCTTCCTGCCCCACTCCTACGTGCTGAACTGCATCAAGCACATTCAGAAACACCTTCTCCTAAGAAAGGCATGCCTCTTGGAGTATTTTTGTTTTCCTTATCTGTTGTTTTCAAAGGTGAGTCCATAAAATGTTTTTAAACTCTGTGCCTGCTGACACAACCTCAGACCTGTTTTTATGGACAAAGAAGAAAACTCACTGCTAGATTGGAAAAATAAAGTGCGCTTACCTGTAAAGATAAAACCCCAGGTTGTGGAAGCAGCAGCTGAACCAGAGTAATGAAGAAAGACATCATTTTCAGAAAAAGCTCAATTTATTTTTTAACTGGTGGGATGAGGACAGAGTAGAAGTTGTAGAGTCACTGGTACCAGAAGTAAACTCAAAATAAAAACCCATCGCTGTCGAAGGTACTGTTATGATACTTAGCTAGAGATGGCTTACTACAGTAGAAACACTTGACCATATGGCTCACAAGTTTTAAATAACAGGTTTAAAATCAGTGCTGCCATTTGCAGCAGAATCAAAAATAATAATCTGAAAATGACAAAAGCCCTCATAGCCACTTCCTATGAGTTAATCTTTCTTTTATTGGGATGAAGTAAAGATACATCCAAACTAAGATAAACAATAACTTTAAAACTTCAGGATAGTTAGAAGTGTTGTTTTTCGCACTTAGAGACCTCCCTGGATAAGGAGTTTGGTAGAAGAAAAATTTTAGTTTCCATAAGAAGAAAGTCCTTGAGTGTGTTGAGAGACATGTATGAAAGCAACTTCATCACATTTCTTTCCACTGGGAAGGTACAGCTGGATTCGTCCATAGGAGTCTGATTCTCCTCCTTTATATATATATGTGTGTGTGTGTGTACATATACATGTATACGTATACGTATACGTATATGTATATGTATATGTATATGTATATGTACACACACATATATTTGCCATTAGAAAGTCTTTATCTCCCTCCCTGATAATCTCAATAGCTGAGATTATCAGCTAACAATCTTAAAATTTGTGTCTTAAAATAGAAAGTAAAGTTGTGTTCCTGATACTTGAGCTTTGTAAGGTGCATTCTGGTGGTTATCGCTGCAGTTTTGGAAGCGTTTTTTAAAAAAAGCTCAGTAGAGCAGGCAGCGCCTAAGGAGTTACGCATGCTGTGGAAGAGTTAAAGGTGTTTGCGCTTCAGAACCCCATCTCATTCCTGTAATTTACTGAAAAAAATCTGTATTACACTCTTCCTCTATTGCTGCAAAACTGAATGAATAATTGGGTCGTCAGAGAGTGGGAGCATTCCAATGTTAATTATATCTTATTGACTGATTTGACTGGAGGCATTTTGACATTGTTTCAGTTACGCCAGAAATCTTTTAAACAGGAGACTCTCTCCACCTTACAAGGGCGCAAAGCTTCACCTGACTGTGCTGGACGTTAGCTGAAAGGTTCAACCATAGCTTTTGACTTCTGCCACAACCAGTGCTCAAACAGAGCTGATTACTGCTTGGGCATTTCTTAAAGCTTTAAATATTAAAGAACGGCCGTTGCTGTTTTCACTGAATTTGCGCAGATCCACACACATCCTTTCTGCACCCCTCTGCTGACCTCTGGCCAGTTAAACCAACATGCACAGGGCACTCTAAGACTCCCCAGTGTCCATTTGGAAGAGGAAAGGACAGATAGCAGCAGCCGAATTTTAAACCACTGGTCATCGAAGTGATTTTCTGCCGAAGGCAGTGATTCCAGGATTATTTTCACAATGATATCGGCCCCTGCTGTGGGATTGGCAAATGCAAATCTAGTCTAGGCCATGTAATGTCCGTTACAGTGCGATCCTAATGAGAGATAAAGTCTCCTAGTCTGGAAACAGCAGGATGTATCCCTAGCAATATAACAATAGGGATGGGTTTTCTACCTTTAATATTTTAAAGAAATTTAATTTAAATGCTTGATTGGGGCATAAAACAGGGCCTATAGAGATGTGGGACCAACCCTAGTCAAATATGAACAGAAACAGTGAGCCAGATTAGCACTCAGTTATATTTTAGAAACTGGAATTTAGTATTTCAACACTGAAAATCTCCTAATTCACAACATGTTTATAGAGACTTTAGTTTAGACCCATAAAGAGCATAAAACTCTTCATAGTCTAATCTCTAGGCTGAAACCAAACCAAACCAAACCAAAACCAAAGAAAACAGACAAACAACAGCAACAACAACAAACAATAAAACCCCTCACCCTTAATGTTTCTTTTTTCTGGTCTGCTTGTAGCAAAGATTTCCTCTGCATCACAGCATGAGAGGAGGATCATGCACATCCCTCCAAAAAGGGTATACGGCTGGTCCCAGTGGAAGCACCAGAAACACAAAATAGATTTAAAGCATCATTGATGACTTTTATTAAAGATTTTTGCTCAGTCCTGAAACAAAGTCTGGAAAACTCCTATTGTCAAGGAAGGATTTCAGGCTGTTGATCTGAAGATGATAGGGATGTCAAGAAAGACTACTGGATTTGAAGCATATCCCAGCATTCCATATTTCCTATTCAGTAGCTAAAGGTCTCTGTTTGCCAATGCCCGTGTCGGTAAGGAACTTCTTTCTGGCCTCAAAGGCCTTTAGCTTTCTTCTCAGAAACCTTGCAGAAGTAGGGATGTTGGAGGAGGTCCAGCTATCCAATCCAAGCTTTATGTGCAGAAAGGGAAAGGTTGTTCACGCATTTTGTTCTTCTTTCAAGGGTAAAACTTTGAGGGTAAGCAACACCATTCCCAGCATGTTCAGGGTCAGGGTCGGAATGTTAAGCCACAGACTGACTCCCAGGTTCTGCTTTTTGCATCCAGATGTCAACAGCCAGCTATCCAGAGAGGGATGGATTCGGTATCAGCTGAGACGCATAAGCTCAGCTTGCACGAACCTTCGGGGGCATCAGAACCTGAAGAACCCTCAGCTATGGCACACCCACACAGGACTCCCCATCCCATGGGAAACTCAGGAAAACCACAGTACATTAAGTTGTCTGAGGCCAGATACAGCAATCAGCTAGCGGTTACTTCGACTATTCCCTGTTGCCAAGTGTGCTCCACCATTAAGATCATTTCCTGACCTTTTTTTCCCTTTTGGGGAATGTACAAGAGCTACCATTCTAAAAATACCATCAACATCTAATCAATCCTGTTAATTCTGTTGAATTTGTATATGTGGTTTATAAAGAGTTAAACAAACCAATTGGAGCCTAGTTAACGTCTTCATCATCAACTACAGCTGACGGAGCTGTGTGTGATCAGAATCACGAGGTTAACAGGAAATTCAAGCTCAGATTTAAATTGCAAGCCAACGAGTATGAGCGTCTCAGCGCTAAAGATGAGAAAACTGGCAAACCTTGCTTGACCCCTCCGTAATGCAAAAAAAATCTATGCAAATACAGATGAAATGGTGATAATTGTTACATTGGGCTGCTGTGTTTTTTTCATGAAAGCTTTACTACGGTGTGCTTAAGCAAGTTGCTGGTTTATTTTGTAAATGGCAACAGGAATTTTCAGGGGCTCAAGAGCTAATCAGCAACAGTCACTTATGAAATCGTTGTTTATGAGCAAGGCACGCATGCAAAGCAGCTGAAAAACCGCATCAGTCAGACAACAAAAATAAATTTCCAGCAATGTAATAGAAAGAAAAAATATATAAATTAAAAAACATTTTATAGATGACAAGAATGTGGATGATCATTCAGTGACCTGTAAAGATTCTCTTGGCAACTAAAGGCAGCATACCTTACTGTCTAGCCATTCTCAAGGAAAAAAATTCCATGACCGCATCTCTAATACAAGAAAAATTAATAAAGCTATTACTGAAATTAGTCTTTGGATAGTAATGTGGCCAAGGAATAGACTGCTGCAAGCAAAAAAGAGCAATTTCATTAGACCCTAGGGATTCTACAGGTTGACATCTTCAGTCAGTCAAAACACCTAATACTGCTGCTGTGAACATTTTAAACACCTTTTTAGTCACCGTAAGACACTGTGATTTCGCTGGCAACAACCTCCAAGTTACCAGGAGAGGAAACCGGGATTGCAACATAATGCCTGGAAAAATAGGCTCAGCTGATTACGTGGTGTTACACTGATCATAGGTTAGAGCCCGCGCTGGGAAACATCGTGTGAAACAGTTTGTATTTCCCCTTAAATCCTCCACGAACTATAAAAATGTGATGCAGTGTTAAGTGCCCCCTTGACCTGTGTCAGCCACATCTTGAGCACTTACATCCCGCATCGAGTGTATTGTCAAATCACACCCTCCGAAACAGCCACTCCACTTCGCCGAAACGCTTCAGGGCAGCAGCGACGGATCCAAAGAAAAGCGCAAGGTATGACACGCTCTAACACGTTGTTTGGCACCAACATGGCATTATATTGGATACGGTGATTGAACTGGAAGAGTTGTCACTCAAGCTGCAAAGCAGCCTGTAATGTTAACTAATGCAAGGTGAGTGGATGTAAGTGCTGTGCAAGGGAAGAGGTAGAAGCCTCTCCTGCTGTGCAGTAACGTACCCCATGTTTTTCCTTTCACTTCAAACTCTGGCCATTCCCACTATTTCCTGCGTGTGTAGGGCACTGATTTTCTGAACAATGAAAATCCTATGCATCTGCAGAACACAGACAGTATTGATCAGAAAAGTACAGAAACTTAGGAGAGGTAATGGCCTGAACAATGTTTCAGGATGAAGGCAAATAATAGTAATTTTGAGAACCAGCGCTATTCTGTGGTAAATGTTTAACCAATTTGNCCAGAGTTATTCTGGTAATTCATGAGGTGGCAGGCTTCCCTCTGCATTGCTGCAGGAACAGATGCTTTGCCATCATGCTTAATAGCCTGCTGAAATGCTGGGTTTGAGGTAAGATGTGAAGTTAACATATTGGGTTCTTTAGCATTAACCCTAGTCCTGCGGTAAATTTCCAAATCTGATTACGGCTGGATTTACCCATTCCGCCTGAAATTTTACATGACAATTTTTCTTTATGTCCTAAAGGTTATGGGTTTTTTTCATAATAAAACTCCTGTGCTTCAAACGATATATACTTAGGTCTCAGTTACTTTCTCTGTGCACTTGAAGCAAAAGAGGAAGGGGAAGCCCAAAGACAGACCTTTATATGAAGACCACATAGACCTTGAGAAACAAGAGAATTTTCGAGCAATTTCATGAACCTTTCCGCTTGAAATCTTGCTCTCTGTGTCCATTACTAACCAACATAGCTTTCTGTTGTTGAAGGAAGCTTCCGAAACAGATGTTACTTTCTGAGCACTATTTCTACTTTCTTCACATCTTTGTATATCTGCAGAGCAACATAAGCAGCTTTTTAAAATAAAAAAGCTAAATTTAACATTTCCTTCACACGGGCAACAGTGCCACATTGGAGTGTTAACTGCTCTTAAATGCTTCTGTAGCACATTTCCTGCCAGACTCCTGGATGAGGTAGTGTGGTATGCAGCAACTGAGCATCAAATATGTCAGATCTAGCAGCTGCCTTGGATAACCATGAACAAGTCATGGTCGTGACCCACCTACGTAACAAGGTGAAAATAGTACCCCTTGTTTTCCCTACTGATCATTCGTAAAAGAATCACTAAGAATTCCGTAAAATCAATTTCTAAGGTTAAAAAAAAATTACTTGATTTAAATAGTCTGATAGTGGAATCAGAAAACACTAGAGTTAGTAGGAAACCTTGTATTTTTTCAAGCCCAGAAGTTCGTGACAGTAAAAATAAGTCATTGCATAGTATGTATGGAGTTAGTCACACATATCACAGAAAAGAATGTGATGCTTCTTTCTTTATTTTGAAAGTAGAAAGGATCCTGTGCTGCTTAGAAAGTGGCAGGATGGTTGGAGCATTCAGGAAAGAGCTGGGAGTAGCAATTTTTTCCCACTCCTCTGATGCAAAGGAAAGTGTTCCAGGTAAGGTGTGATCTTATCAGAGATCAAAGCTATTTCACTCTTTTATTAAGAAAAAAGCCATCTGACATGTCCATGCAGTCAAGAGTTCCTTAATCAAGGACAGTAATGTACTAATATCAGCAAATGACCTGATGTACTTCAAACGTCTAGCAGTTAGAGGGCTTAAATATGCCAATATATAGATTTTAAAAAATCCTTTAAGTGTTGAACTAGTTTTCTTATTCTGCAATGACCTTACTTAGTTTATTACATAATTATTGGGTTATGGTCATGGATATTGATTTTGCAAATGGAATTTTGATTGTATTAGATACTGTATCACCTGCTTAAAGTAAGAACCAGAGTATAATGGCCAATATTAGAAACGTTACAAAGAAAACCTTTGACTGGATTCTTCTGTAGGTTATAATCCATTATAAAGTTGAATTTTTACACTTGTAAGCTTCAAGCACTGCGATTATATTTGTAAGAGAGTACTACATACCTACAGGGATGAACTATAGCTTTTATACATTAAGAGGAAAATATGGAAATAAACTAATTCTTTTGCAATGATTACAGTTTCTTCCAAATAAGTTTCCTGCTCCAAAAATGAGCAAACAAGCAATTAGAAAATTTTCAGGGTTAACTTATTTTATAGATGCCATGAATACTATCACAGTTTTTCATATTCCACAAAAAAGTTTTGGCCACACAATTTTATTTTTATGCTGGAGGAAAAAGTAAAAACAAAGCCAAATAGGTCAACTGACTACACAACTATTCAAGACACCTGAAACGGATTAAGAAATTTTATTGATAGAGCTTCATAAGAATTCCTTTCTATCTTAATTGGTAAAGGAAACTAAATTTTGATAGCTCAGGTGACTACTAAGAATACACAAAATAATGTTACTTTCCTTAAAAAAATAACCTTATCAGCATTGATCACTAAATGGCACTTCATAACTAGCCTGGTATGGTATTAATGAACTGCAGCTAACAGCCAGAGTTAAGATGTCAACTGCAATAGAAAAGATGGAAAGCTTTTTCTCCTTCATCTTGCAGACTTGCTTGCCAGCTATGAAAAATTTAGACCAGGAATCTTTTTGAATTCTCTTAAATGATTCTTGACACCAACGATCAAGAGCAAGGAGTGAAGGAATATATTCATACTTTTTTGGTCGAACAATTCATTTCAGATGCAGTTCTTGCAAGTTTGAACTGCCACTTTGCCATGAAGCAGCTGATTTACTCTACACAAACTAAACAATCCTGAGGAATGGTAGAAACTATAAAGCTAATTAAATCTACAGGCAATTCTCCAGACCTGGGGGCTAATTCTCAAGTGCAAGTCATGACTTGAATCCCTGCTATCTGTGAATTATCCACTCCCTGTATGATCCCAAATAGCGGATACTAGTATGAAACTAAATAGTCGGCTGAAGTGCCCTTCAGGTAACAGCTTCACAAGAAAGCTAAAAGAAAGCTGGTAGAAGGCTTTTCAGTATATTACCTTTAAATTTCAATTTTCTTTTTAATTTGAGACAACTCTAATCCGCAAATTCTCTCTCCAAGACTGTGAGTGGGAACAAACTTGTAGACAGCCTGTTTATAAGTATTACTACTAGAGTGATGTGTCAAGGAGAAACTGGGTCCACTTACAAAATTTAAAATAATTTAGAAAAATAGCAATTCTTCTGACTTTAAGACATCAGTTCAGCCAGTTAAATAGAAATCACTTTTTCTTTTGTTTTCCAATGGAAAGCAGGAAATAATGAAAATAGTTCAAACTCTCTTCATAGGTGGCAATAATTCTGGAACATTTAGCATTAACAGGCCTACAATTAAAAACAAAACAAAACAAAACAAAACAAAAAACAAACAAACAAAAAAACCCAAAACAAACAAACAAACAACAACAACAACAAAAAAAAAAAAACAACCAAAAAAAAAACCAAACCAAACCAAGCACGTTTCGACCCTAATCAGATACTGAACACATTCTGCAAGAGTGACAGAAGGATTTTTAAGTACTGTACAGAATTTTTACAAATGAAGCTCTGGTTTCCTATTGGTTTCTTTCTCCGTATTAATCGTTCACCATTCCTGTAGGTCATCCTTTCCAAACCAGTTTGGAGCGGAGCATGTATGGGATGGTTAGTTGGTAGATACTGAATCAAAAATCCAGCAGCGGAGCTTTGCCTGTCTTTCATTAGCTGTGAAACACTTGTGACTAGACTCCAAATAGCTTTGGTCAAGCAATCCACGATTCACTGGTTTATTCTCACAGTTCTTCGAACATAATTATACCAATCAAAATGCCATAGAGGTTACTTGCACTTTTTCTTTGTGGTTTATAAAAATGTTATTGGAAATCTTGGAATTCACTGCCATAAAATATGAGATTCCCTAATTACTGGGTATGTGATATGACTCACAAGCAATACACAACTCTACATAACCTTCAGCATTCAGAGTGACTCAGTGGATACCGCAGAATTATATTCTTTGGTTTCAATTCTTGTAATCACAGTTTAATCCATTAATTCAGGGTTGTTGTTGGGTTTTTTTGGTTTTTTTTTGTTTTTTTTTTTTAATATTATAAATGCCTCTGGCATCTCTTCTAAGGAAAGAGGCTTCCTGAAAGACCATGTGAAGGAAACTGAGTAGATACTAAGAAGAACAGACACAAGTTATCCATGCAAGGACCATGGGCTGGGGACAGAGAATCCCTAAAAACTGAATGTAAAAATTCTTATACACGGAAAACTTTCCAGATCACAAGTAACCTACAATTTTTGGTTTGTTATTGTATATAACCAACTAATTTGCTTACACAATGTTACTAGACAACAGTTAAGGAAAGAAAGGAATGTTCTTTTTTAACAGAACTATATTTGCCTATATTCAAACCCACTTTATATTGACATTGTGGATTATGAATGAAAATAGATATTGAATCTTCACAATCAATTAATGTCTAGGAAGCGTTTAACAAGAAGAACATATTAAGAAAATTTAATTAGATAATGGTTGCCTAACTTATTGTGGCGTTCATTTATAATGCGATGAAAATATTCTTACAACCATCCATATTGTCTAGTATCTTAGATGCTGTGCCACTGCATTTGCATTCCTGTAACAAAAGACTTCATTTTCTTGAAACATGTTATGGCCTGGCCTCATTAATTCAGGAAAAAGAAAATACAATTAAAGAAATCTTCAGGGGTTCTAAAGTCATCTGAATTTTGTGCTAGTTAATGACATGCGGTATTATTAGCTTAACTTAATCCTGTTACTTTACTGTGTTATATATAAACTATTCACATTTTAATCCAAGTGTTTTACTGTAATTTCACAGTGAGAAATTCAGATGTAGAGTCAGAAGGACATTCTTGTTTTGATGGCTACATCATGAAAAAATTAACAGCACCTTCTGGTCGCATCGATGCAGTCACGAAGACTAACTTCAAAACAATTCTACTTTAATATTTTCTCTAAATATCCATCATATCTTCTCTTTTATGAGATGAAGTCAGTAGACAAAACAACAACCTTTCTCTCTAGCCAAGGAAGACAGAAGAAGCAAAGCAATAACTTATGTCACAGATAATTAATTGCTACATAAAGCCAATATACATGTATTATACTTGTGAATCCACTTCACTCTTCTTGCTTAAATCCTTCCTTAAAATTTTCATATGCAGTAATGTCTAAAAAGAAGCTCCTGTTAACAGGTTACTAGTGTCCTGAGACCATTTCCTTTCACATCTAATACGCTTGGCAGTTTCCATCATTTCTTTCATTAGTGGGATTGCAAGCTTGTAGGGATTTTCCTTTTATTTCCTGGCAGACACTGTACAAAAGAACAGAAATTCATGACTGGTTCTTGAAACCAACTTTGTTATCTTCACACAAATAAAATGAAAACATCAGCATTGTTAATGATTTATAACCGGTATATTTACAACTTGTAGCAACCACCTAAAAATACTACATACGTTACTGCTATCTGAATTTAGTTGCTTGAGATCAAACTAACGCTATTTAATGTCTTTCTACCTGTCACCAAACTGGTGTGGCACATTCTTAATGACTTCTCTAGGAGATTTGCTTGTGCGCAAAAACTCGCCAGCAGTTAAGGCATCTAGTTTTAAACAGTTATAAAGAATCACAATATTTCGTTTAATACGTTAGAGAATATTCACTTTTCACATTGAAAATTACAACTTATTGACAAGGCAAAATAACCAGATGCCAATGTTTTGCTAATGGGATATAGTAAAACATCCCTTTAATATGCATTGTTGGGTATTTTCTAGAAGATTATGAACAACAATGGTGTAATTTGATATTAATTTGGATGAATTAATCCAAAAACTGCATTGTCATATTAATGACATAAGGAGTTGTTTGTTGAGCCTGATCAATGTATTGATTTAAACATGTAGGAATGTTCCTGTTACTCAGGCAGCTTCCTTTTGTTATATCAAGAATAGTAATTTTAATGGAGAAAAGCACAATAGAAGATGATTGATTGTCTGCTTTTGTCATGGAGATGAATTATTGCAGAATGCGAACATAAAAAAATGAAAGCATTGTTCTATAAACTGTCCCTTGATTCTTTGCTCATTTTGGTGTATTGTTTGCAGACTGTGGCATAGGCTAATACAAAATAGCATAGCAAATAAGGCATTTTGCTGAAGTAAAATTACTTTCCTCACCAATGAAGCCAGGCTTTCAAAAATCATTGTACTGGCCTGCATGCTACATATAAAATGTGCAATTTAATCTATGCCAAAAAGCAGAGTAACACAAAGTTCGCATAGCTATTATCATTATATTAAATTAGTAATGAGAGAACATAATGAAAGATGAAAAACTTTATTTAAGCCATAATGGAAAAGCTGCTCACAAGCAACACAAATTAAAAAGTAATACATTTAATTTTAGACAGCTGGTAGAAATAATTATATTTTTAGTTAATTGTCAGTAATTTGTGAATGAAGCCAATTTTTTCTGTGTGTGGGTTTGTTTGTGGGTTGTTTTTTTTTTGTTTTGTTTTGTTTTTTTCCCTCAAGACAAATCAAACTGTGTTCTTAGAACTGCCATAAAAATCACAGAAACAAAAAAAGTATGGAAAAGTTACTGTTGTGTGGTCTAACAGTGAGCAATCCCTACCCAATGGATTCAAACAATGCTCTATAACAAGCCACAACTATCCTAAGTGTAGAGGTTTTTTTAAATACTTGGATTTCTAATGAAACAATAAAACTTTTTAAAAAAGTCTCAGAATTAGTCTTATTTTGAATGCCTTCTGGGTTCAAATGGAGACTCCTCTTTAAAGGCCCCGGTAGGATACCATTGGATTTCAGTTAATTATTAACTTATTTTACTGATGTTCATCTAGAAATGATATTGCAGAGGCTGTGAAAAAAAAAAAATTCAAATAAATCTAGCAGTCCGCTTTTTATATCTTTGTCTGATTCACTGCTACTGTATTTGCTTGGAGACAGAACACTTCATTCTAGATACAGCTATCACCTGGTGTTTGCTAAATTGCTGTGAAATTCTTGCAACAGCTGTTTGTTCCTGGGGAAACATTCACTTCATATTGCTGCAATAAACTGATCATTGCCAATTAAATGCCCATTAATTGTGTAAGCAAGGATTACTGCCAGATGTTTACATTAGAAAGAAAAATATCCTTTGCTATTTATTTTCCACTTATAACCATACACTTTCATGTGGATAATTATATGAAAGTGTTTTATTTTTTAAATATTCTAGAAATTTGGGGTTGAGAATTAATAAAATACACAGTCTCCCTGGAATTTGTTTAGAAGAATACTAATACATATTCTTAGCACACATAATTAACGCAGAGTGGTTTATTTAAAACTGACAAGTGTATACTCTATACAGTTTTCTACTAAATTTACTTCTAATACTTACTGATAGATTTAAATTTTCCAAAACAATTAATTTACTTCTACTGGAAAATAGCTTTTTCAAGCAATGTACAATCACATCTCCTTACCATCTCCCACCAACGTGCAAAATCTGTACAATCTCAGAGATTATGAAAGAAATCTCAGATAAATATCTCTATCAGAAATGGCTTGTAAGGGTTTCCGTTATGATCTGACTATTAAAGGAGTAAGCTGTAGGACCATGTTCCTAGGTTGAAAGCTTGAGAAAACGAGGATGCAATCCCAAGTACACCATTTTGTTAACCACTGCTCACAAATCATAGAATCCTAGAATGGTTTGGGTTGGAAGGGACCTTAAAGGCCACCCAGTGCCACCCCCTGCCCTGGGCAGGGACACCTCCCACCAGCCCAGGTGGCTCCAAGCCCCGTCCAACCTGGCCTTGAACCCCTCCAGGGATGGGGCAGCCACAGCTTCTCTGGGCAACCTGGGCCAGGGGCTCACCACCCTCACAGCAAAGAATTTCTTCCCCAGATCTCATCTGTCTCCCCTCTTCCAATTTAAATTGTTTCTCCTTGTCCCATCACTACAGCCCCCACCTTGTAAGAAGTCTCTCTCTGTTTTTCTTATAAACCCTCTTTATATACTAAAAGGCCATAAGAAGGTCTCCGCGGAGCCTTCTCTTCTCCAGGCTGACCCCCCCCCAGCTCTCTCAGCCTGTCCTCCCAGCAGAGGGGCTCCAGCCCTCCCAGCATCTCCGGGGCCTCCTCTGGCCCCGCTCCAACAGCTCCGTGTCCTTCTGCTGTCGGTGCCCCAGCGCTGGGGGCAGCACTGCAGGGGGGTCTCACAGAGCAGAGGGGCAGAATCCCCCACTCGCCCTGCTGCCCACGCTGCTGGGGATGCAGCCCAGGATATGGTTGGCTTTCTGGGCTGTGAACTGGCATTGACGGCTCATGTCCAGCTTTTCACCCACCTGTACCCCAAGTCCTTCTTGGCAGGGCGGCTCTCCATCCCTTCATCCCCCAGCCTGTATTGATACTGGGAGTTGCCCCAACCCATGTGAAGGACCCTGCACTTGGCCTTGTTGAGCCTCATGAGGTTCACACAGGGCCACTTCTTGAGCCTGTCCAAGTCCCCATGGATGGCGTCCCTTCCCTCCAGCATGTGTGAATCACACCACTCCTGTTAGTGTCATCTGCAAATACTTCTGTAGGACAAGTTACTACCTGCACTTTTAGTCACACGCATACCAACGTAACCATAAAAATATGTTGAATAAATGCGTTTTATAGCACATAGTCATCATATTGTAAATTAATTTTTTGCATTCCCATCAACAAGGCCAGTGAACAAAAATTCAAAACTAGCAAATAAAATAGCCAAGTTGCTGACCTAGTTAAAAGACCCCCCAAAATTTATAGCCAGTTACCACTACCAGAGTTAGACTAAAGTAGTTGTACTTACTAAAATGTACGTAGCGGCACCCAGATATAGAGATAGTTCACCAACTCAAACAAATTTGTCTCAAAATGAAATTTCACAAAAATACTGAGCACGAAATGGATTCACCACTTCTGACTGATTGTTAAATTCCCCCCATCTAACTACTGAGTGCATCCTTTCATAACATCTGCAGTCTCAGGACCACATTTGAAATAGAGTATAGCCCAAAATTACATGCACAGTTTTTATGGCAGCAATTTGCTGAATAAGATAGCAAAGAGTGGTATTTTCATTAAGGTATTTCTGAAAAGTACTGTGAGAACTGGGAAAGCCTTTAGGACTCCATAGGTGAGGTGGATTTATCCCATCCCCTCAGGCAAAAAACCGCGTCCTGTCTTCACCAACTAAAACACAAAATAACTGTGATGCCATGGATGAAGGTCAAAACACAGTGATTCAAAAACATACTGACAGGTCTCACCATAATTGTAAACGGACAATGAGATGATTTTCTGCTGAAATACTTCTGGAGTCAGCTCTTACCAAAACTTTATATAAATAAGATTGAATTGAACAATACTGTATAACTCTAAATTTGAAAAATACACAGAATCTACATGAATATATATATTTACAGAAAAACATATCAACCAGATTTACAAGATAGGAAAAGTTTGGATAGAAAAGCACTCTCAGTGTGTTGCTCTTTTTTTTCTTTTTTTTTTTTTTGATCCTGAAAAGGAGCAATTCTAAAAAACTGTTGGAGTTACCCGTATCTTTGTCAGCTGCATAAGAGCTCCCAGTGTGATGCCATCCTTGTTTATACTACTTATAAAAAGTGCAACATAAGGTAAGAAGAAAGATTGCATTAGTTTTGAATCAGGTATTGTTAAGGCTTAATCATTTCCTGAACTCACAATTCAAGAGAGGTGTGGAAGACCTTGGGTAGTGTTGGGAGAAGAAGTGTGGGGGTCATTTAGGACCTGAAAAATATGTTTGATAAAATATTATGCCCAAAAAAGTTTTTGGTCACTAAGTAAAGTTAAAGCCAACAATATTTGGACAAGATATTTTCAACTTCCTTTTATGAAAAAATGATCATCTATCAGGTAAGACATTTCCTCCTGAATTATTGAGTATTCCAAGTTTCTTACCTCATTACCGCTCTTAAATACATATATTAACAACCTGCTTCAGAAGGAAAACAAATCCTGAAATCTGAAATATTCTTCATAAAGCAGAATTATAATTTTATTGCTACTTTTAAATTAGAGTGACCTGATCACATTCAGTAAGTCAATTCAGAATCACGGACAAACTGACATTTCCTAATCAAGGGTTATTTAAGTTAATCATAAAGTTTTAAAATTGCTCAATGGACAGACTTCAACACTATATGAACTCAGGACAAAAATAGAGTGCAAACTTTCTGCAGGGATGAACTGACCAACTGGAACAATTGCATAAGGGGTTTTTATAGGTTTTTCTATTGTTTAAAATTTAAAAGCCATACAGTGTAAATTTTTTTTTCCTTCCTCACCCCAGGTTGTTTGGGTTTTGGGGTTTTTTTTGAGCAGGAATTAATTGAGGAAGTTCGTATACATTGTGTTGCGTAGAAGCTTAGAATAAATTATCACCATTATCACTTTTGGGACCTTTTTCCTAACAGGACATGTCTTCTTTTCCTGATGCAGAGTTAGATTATTTTTCCCTAGTGGCTAATAAATAAGATAGCAATATAAAGGATGTAAACAAAGAAAAGCAGCACAAACATGTAGGAAAGACAAAGCATCCCCAGTCCCTCTTGCCAAGCCCGCCACAGGCACGCACAGGAATCGTTCTGCTGGTACCCTTCTTACCCAGGACAAAGCAAGGCCTAGCAACAAAATTGGTTTACACTTACTGTTTATATTTACTGTGAAATAACTCAAGCAGAAATAAATGATGTCTACCATGCAAATGCAATCTAATGAAAACACTCCTACTGTCTTGAAATTTAGGGTTTTTTTTTTAGAACCCACCTGTGTAGTAACCTATGCCCAAATAAACTCTCAAATACATCTGTCAAATGCCCTAACAGGTGTGAAAACACGTAAGAGCAGAGGGAGTCAGGGGACACGTGTGAATGCATGCATGCGTATATGTGTATTTATGTATACATATATACTCACCTATACTTCCCATGTACGTTCACACTAAATGAGTGCTCAAGATGCCAAAGACAGACAAAAACTGACTAGATGGAATATTGTTTATTTCAGCATATTGAATCACACACCCCCTTTGGAAGGTGATCACAGGACACACTCTGAGCTGTGGAAGATATAAAGCAGCAGCATCTGGCTCCTTAAATATCTCCACAGGCACTTGCAATGGCATCTTTGAAGTCGTCTGTGCATCTGTCACATGCTTAGTCTCCTTATTGACTGCCCCAGCTGAGCACCATTTTGATTCTTTCAGACGTTGAATAATCTGAGGATAAATCTCAGGAAAATCCCTCATAATATCATACACCTGCTCTTCAAAAATTAATAAGGGGACAGGACAGAGTTTCATTCGCACATCCGGTTTTAATTTTTTTTAACTGATTCTAAGCTTTTCATTTAAAAATTACTTCAGTGTGATGACGCTCTGTACAATTTTTTCTGGATTCCATGTAATATTGGTCAAGAGATAAAAATAACTACCAATCCCTTATCTCAACTGCAAGAGTCATAGGAGTTATTCTTGCTACTGATGCAAACCATAAAATTCAGTATTGTAGGTGCCCTAATGGGTAAACTATTGCAGAACAAGATTTTTTTCTTCTGTTTTCCCTTGATATTTTATTGTTCAAAATCTCTTCTGAAAACTAATTCTGATTAAAAAAAGCTATATATAAAATACAGGATAGGGAACAGTGATAATATGTTGGTATAAAAGATGGTTATGACCTAAAAACATCCCACAATACATTTTCATCTCATACATCCTTCCTTTCAGGTGTGTGACAAGTGACAAATTAGCTAGCACAAGGATGGTGATGTTGGAATTCCATTTTCCACCTACAGGAGTCTGAATATTCAGGGCTTAGAATTAGCCCACAACTTAGTTAAGATATTGACTAATTCGGCCAGTTTTTCCAAAGCAGTAGGATACAGCAGGTAGTGCTTTGTCATAGCAGAATGTCAGAGTCTGGGCAGTTGGGACTGAAATATCTTGATGTAGAAGATTAAGCCAATTTTAAGTGGAAAATCAAAGAAAAAATGGTTGTCCCATAAAAATTCTTTAAACTCACTTCAAGCCAAATTCCATTTGGGTAGAAAATGGCTTTTGACAGAAGTAATCTCGAAAAAACAGGCCGTAAAGAGGAAGATCTGTTCAGAGAAATAAAGAGGCTATTGAAAAAAAAATATCTTCTGTACTAGGTTAAAAAGAGTTAACGATCCAGAGAGAGGGGAAAACGATCCAGAGAGAGGGGAAGAAAATAATCACGTTTGCATGCTATAATCAGTCTAGCACCCTGTATTTAGGAAAAATGGAGCTATCTGGACCTTCCTAAAAATAATCTAATTTGTAAGAATGCAGGAACAATCTGCTAAACAGATGGTTTAACCTCACTCCTACCTAGATATGTAGGACTGTATT
>VXBH01003485.1:63742-90809 GCA_013400035.1 Rynchops niger | reverse complement strand
AAAAATTTTTACTCTAAAAAGACCACTATGTATCTGTAAAATATACTGAAATTTCAAAATACACAAAATGCAACAGAAATAATTCACAATGATTTTCATCCTCTTTCAGCTTTACTCTGGCTTCTTTACAAGAAGAGGTATCGTGTCCTTTCTAATTTGATTTGTCTTAGCAATACTTAACTCAGCAAAACTTAACAAATAAAGTTTACAGATTTCTGTATTTATTTCATGGGATTGAAATTATTTTCATCCTATGAAGAAGCTTAATAGAGTTTTAATGTTAAATGTAACTCCTACCACCACCTAAGGCCCCCACATGTACTAGCCAGAAATAGTCAGAAGTGGAGAAACCTGGCTTTGGTGTATGAACACAACACAAAACAAAGTTTTTGGGAAAGGTTCCTCAGGGACTAGAAACAGAACAGAAACTCATGCATGTATCTTTGCCTGAGCTAATATGCTCCAGTTCTTAGGTGGACAAGAGAGTTGTAACTGAATTCAACAAAAACAAGTCTGCCCTGATTTCGGGACTTCAAGAATAGGTCTACCTTGCGCTGTGCCGAAGGTACCATAACTGTCACGTCAGCGTATGCTCTCTGGAAGCTTGTAAGTTACACAGCAATTGCAGCTTCTTTTCTTGTAACTGTTAGCCTTCCTGGGTGTACTTCTCCTGCCCTATTACACACACAACACGCTATGTGTTTGCATGTTTAAGGCAAATCTAAAGGGGTTTCCAAATGCTTTAAAATCTATGAAAATTTATCCATGGTAAAGACATTCAGGAAAGTCATATCACTGCCTTATACTAAATGTAATTGAACTGTGAATATTCAGGATAGGAAAAATTTAACGTAAAGGCATTCCCCTCTTTTCTCCCACCATCTCCCTCCTCCTGATGGCTCTGCAGGTGCATCTTCTACGTTCATGTTTATCTCCCACCTGCACCATGGAGATATGGACAGGAGGTCACACCTTAGGATAACTCAGATTAGAGAGAACTTCACTGGATCTAAGTCCAACTTCTTGCTTAAAGCAGGATCACCTAGGAGATGAGAACTTTATCCCGTCAGGACCTGCTCTCAGGTCCAAGGAGGGAGACCGCACAGCCTCTCCGGACAATTTGTTCCCATGACTGATTTCCATCACAGTGAAATTGACTCTTATCCTCCTGCCATGCACCACTGTGAAGAGCCTCACTTGTTACCTTTTTTAGCCTCACTCATTATCATTTTATAACTTTCTTGTAGTTATGGAAAGGCTGCAGTTAGGTTTCCCCAAAGCCATCTCTTCTCCAGGCTGAAAAAACTCCATTTCCCACAGCAAGTGCCCCAGCCCCTGACAATCCTGATGGCTCTTTGATCAATATCTTGCTCATATGGTGGGCCCCAAACTGGTCACGGTATGTAGACATGGTCTAACAAGTGCACAGTGAAGGGAAATAATCCCTGCCCTCAACCGACTGGTTGTACTCCCTTTGATGTAGCCAAGGTGGTGTTAGCTTCCTCTGCAGTCAGGGCACACTGCTGGATGTCTGTCCTGGTTTGAGGTACCAGAGGACCAACTTTCTGTTTATTAACTTTACTTCTTAACTAAACCTCTTCTAACTCTCTGAAATTAACAGCATATTGTGCAGAAAACTGTTAGTTCTTGGTGATAAGACCTATGTTTATAGTTAATCCCAAGGAACGGTAAGCAGAGAGGCTCTTGCTTATATTTATTACTGTAACAATCAAGGCCAACTAACTTCATTATTTTCCCCACTGGATGGTTGGAAGCAGAAAAGCGTAGAGGGGTCCCACCTGCAAGGAGAAGTGGACAGGACAGGTGACCCAAAACCGACTAATGGTATTCCATCCCATCTGCCCCATGCTCAGGGGGGATCAGACTGAGGGATCAAAGGGTCAGGCTTTTTCTTCAATGGCTGGCATCTGGGGAGGACCCTGTCTGTTCATCTGCCTTTGATCCCGATCCATGGGTCCCTGACTCCAGCTCTGGAATCCAGTTTCCACCTGTCACTGAGTCCAGTCTGTGACTTCCCCAGTGCCTGCTGGTGACGTCATCCTGGGAGCTTGTTACCGTTTTGTATAACTTGTATCAATTTCATTATTTTATTTTTATTTTATTATTACTATTTCATTAAAGTAGTTTAGTTCCTTCTAAACTCATAAATCTCTTTATGCCTCCTCTCCTTGGAGCAAGAGGTGGGGCAGAGCATGTCATTTTCTGATCTGGCCTAAACCATGACAATGTCTAACAAGATCCCTAGAACCCTTCCATCAGAGTCACTCCCCAGAAAATCAGTCTCCAGTCTGTAAAATTGCAGGTACTAGTAATGCAGTTTATATTGACAAACTATATTACATACATATAGAATATTGTATTAAATGGTATAAAATAGTCTTCATCGGTATTGGACAGAAGGTGAAAGCTATTCACATTAGCCTCTGGAGTTTTTCTTCACTTGTAGAAAGAGGGAAACTTTTTCATCAGTGTTACAGGATAAAAGACATTTACTCTTTTTACTTACTTTGATCCCTTTTCTTTGTGTCTGAAAAATATAAACCCTAATTCTTGTACAGTCTTCTCAAAGTTTACTCCTTTTAGAAGAGCAAGGAAAAGCACATGTACTGTCACAAATGGGACAGAGAAGGTCTATGTGGTCCCATCATCTCAAAGGCTCCAATTATTACATATCTCTGCTGTTCTAGGGTGAAGAATATTTCTGAATTTCTGAACATCTAAAGCTCTCTTTTGACCAGGTCAACTCTTTCAAAGCAAAAACATCCAACTGATCTCACTATCACACCAATGAGCAATCCCAGAATAGCTAAGCTTTTTGTGATCTTCTGCCATATACATTGAAACACCAGCAAAATGGCAAATTATTTAAGGTCTCTGATTCTATACAGGCTAATAAGAATACTTATGCTTTGATGAATTTACTGTTTATCCTTCATATATAATAAAAAATAAAAGCTAAAGCATATATGACACATTTGCCTTCAGCTTTAATTAAACACAAAGTAACAATACAAGTGCGCCAGTACTGCTTTTCTTTTTTAACCTTGTTAGTTTGAAAATCATTTAACGGTTCTGTTTAATCACCATTAACGTCCCACCTTGAACACGCTGCGTCTCGTACTGCACAGAAAAGCAAAGCCTCATATAGACAGCTGTACTCTATGATGCTACTTTGTACGTCAATAAAACTGACAGAACAAAGGAAGAAGGAGAACGTGTAATCCATTTGCCTTACAGGACCTCTACAGAGAAGACACAGCACCTGTTATTGAATCTTATTCAAATAACAAGGAAGCATTTAATAACTAGTGTCACGCTCAGCACAAAAGATAAACATAGACTACACCTATCATGGGAAGAAAACTCCAGTGCAAATACTCATGATGAGCACGCAGCTGACCTGATAGATCCAGGAGTTACAGCGCAGCCTTATACCTGCTCCAGTCAGCAAGTGGCATAGTTTGACCACAGCCCGTGCCCGAGGTGAGGAATGCTCTCCAGAGGTCACCGCTTGCCATGCGAAGCTCGTTGCATCACGTGCCATTGCCCTTAAAGAACTTGCACATTTGTGAATGAGGACACTTGGTCCCAAACCAAACCAATCGTTGACATGCATTAATATTTCAGATGTAATATTTCCCTTAGCCACCTCTTCCTCTTTATCTTGTCTGTTCAAACTAAAAGGTCATAGTATCTAGACAGAGAGGGTCTTTATTCCTTGTGGTAATGATGGGTATAATTGTAATACCTTTAGTAAAAGTAACTCATTCAGCTACTCGAGCAACATTTCCTAGCAGACATCCTGCATTATTTCTGTGTCAAAATACATTTTCCTCTATTGAAAGTTGATGAGCTTTGTACATGGGAATGATAGCACAATGCTGGCAAGAAAAAAATGCATATACCCTTACTTTCCTAGTGAGAAACTAAACAACATTTTCAGGGCAAGTTCATCCATCACACACATGCACTCGATTCAGAAACAGAAGTCTTGTATGAAGGACCACCATGGAAGAGGAGGAGGGACACAGCCCATTCCTCAAATGCCTCTGAGATTTTTTTAAGGGAAATATTGTTCACAGAGGAGTTTCAATAGATTTCTCTGCCAGGGAGGTTCTACTCAAACATATATACACCTTTTGATGTATACATCCTTACAGAGCAAGCAGCACACACACCTAGACCTGGAAGGGCCCTTTCCACTCTCTGCAGTTATCTGCTTTAAACCTTTGGAAAGGAAATTTGCCCATTGACTAAGGCACTACAAAATGACCAAGTGGGTGATGGTGGAAGGGACCTCAGGAGATCATCCAGTCCAAATACTGTGCTGAAAGCAGGTTGCCCAGGGCTGTATCCATTCAGGTTTTGAATATCTCCGAGCATAGGGGCTCCTAAATCTTTCTGGGCAACCTTTCCAAGCTTTTGACCCCTTTCCCAGTACAAAAGTGTTTTCTTATGTTTAAATGGAATTTCTTGTATGTTAGTGTGTGCACACTCAAGAGTCAGTGGCTCCATTTCTAACTGTCCCGGCCTTTCTCCGTAAATCACTTTATGAGTCAGGCTCTTTGTGAAAGACAAATAATATTATCTACTCTCTCAGACTTCTGTCACAAGATGCATCTATTAAAGATTTTAAAGCACTCAAGATGCTCTGAAAATATGGTTTAAAAGAAGACTTTCTATGAGACAAAAAAGAAAGGTATGACATCCTTTGCCTTCAGGACATAGTTTCCTTGTGTCCTTATGAACATGAGGTTCATAACACTTTTATCAAAACAAAAATATATTTAACTTGCTTATTCAGAGTACTAATGCAAAGGACATTGTCAGAAAAGGAAAAAGACTGAGCAGGTTAGTTGTTGCTTCATTCACTAGAAAAAATATTTAAAAAGGAAACGATTTTTCAAGTTATGTAGAAGGTGGAAATAAGATATAAGTTTATTGTGGTATCTAATATCTTATTATTAGTGTCTAAATTCTATTTCTGATATTCATATTCTAATATTTTCTAGTTTTTGGAATCATATGCACAAGGCAATATGTCCTTATATGTAAATTATATACACATACATTGGAGATGCATCAGCTCTCTTAACAGGAAAAGATAACCTGCTCTCCTCTTTCCCCCTCACCTTTTCCAATGACCACTCTGTCCTGACTTTGAAATACCTTTGTAATGGCAGGGAGGCTGTGCGGAAGGTCACTACATTTAACGATCCAAGAACGGCCAAAGCTGGTGATTCCCACTTCCTGGCCATTCCCTGGCTTCTGGCCTGAGTCAGGATGGCATTAACTCTCTATAACAGCACACAAATCAAGAAACATAATCCTGAAACACTCTTCATTCCTTCCTCTGGTTGTGTAGCAACAGCAAAATAAAAGCATTGGTTGTTGGTGCTGCTTTTTGCCGTTTTGGCCAGCTCAGGCCAAAGTGTTCTGAGATTCCTCTGAGGTGACACATCAAGGTAGAAGGCAAATCAACCAACATCATACAGAGGAAAAAAATGTGGTCAGTGCTACACTCCCACTTGTTTAAATCTTCGGTTTAAATGAAAACAGTTGGGTCAGTTAAGACGACATGAGGACACAAGTCTATAACAAAGTTGAAACTCATACTTCTGGATCACTATCAAGCCTTTCATTCTGGCTTTCCAGTAATTTCAACTTGTCAGTCACACAGACTTGCAGAGGAGACAGCTTTTAATTGTGGGAATGGAAGAAACTAACTCATTGAGGGATACAGGCAACACTAAATAGATGACTTGTATATGAAAGATGACACGATACAAACTACAGATTACTACAATCATATGAAATTTTCTATTTTGGGCTGCAGATTTTCATGCACAAAATAAGATTTTAATTAAATGTCAGTGCTTCATCCAAACTAGATTTATATACCTCAAGTGACAAAGTTTCTGTGAATAGTTTCAAGGTGAAACGATGCCAGTTTTATTGATGAAATGGTGAAATTTTGCTATCAGACAGATGGAAAGGCAGCTTCTCAGAGAAAGAGCTAAAAATATGAGGTGAAACCACAAAATGATTAGATATTTTTACAAATGGTAAAAATGTGATTGTTCTTGCTTGTTTAGCTTCAGTTTCACAAACAAAAAAAGTTCACTTTCTGCTTAGACAGTTCTGCCATCTGGGAATTGTGTCAGTGTCTGCATTTCCAGAATAGCCACCATATTATTTCCATCATAAACCTGAGTCTGTTGCCTTTTCTTCAAGTGGGGATGTTTTATTCTGAGCACTCTTATCAAAATCAATGGCCAAGTAAAGTATTTCTCAAAGCAGAAAAAATAAAATTTACAGGATTTGACATTTGCCAGATGTTATCATTGCACATAAGAAGCTAGATGGACAGACAATAATTTCTAAAGTTATGGAGGCACCTCAGAGGGTTTTTTTGTAATCTTATTAAAAATCAAATTCACAACATCAATAGATCCTTCCTGTGCTATGTAATTACATTACAGGCATTTAATTGAAACTAAATAGAAATGAAACTTTGCCTAGCATAGACATGTTCTGGTGGTAGAAACTCAGCAGGAGGGTGCTAGCTTATTAAAGATGTTCTTCATCTGTGTAGCACTTCGGGAAATAAATATGTTTTCTTTTGAAGTACTCTTTGTCATTTGAAAACACTCTAGTGACAAAACTAAGATTTTTTTTTTTCAGTTAAATGTATTAATAAAGCAGGTGCATTTTACAAATTTGACCCATTGAATTAAAAAGCTGAAAGTGAAGGTTTATCCTTGAAGAGTTTCAGGTGAAAAAACCAACACGCAGATACACAATTCAGTTGTTAGCTAGTGAAGCAACTGGTTTTACTCACACTAATGTGTAACATACTGACTGCAGAAATAAACTCCTTACTTTAGTGGATAATTTGATATATCACTCGGGGGAAGCAATTTTAAAAACTCTGAATTCTTGACAACGCCACTGCTCAATACCCTTCCAGAGGGGACAGTAAGTGGTTCCTGCAAGCAGGACTATGTAGGGGTGTGTTTCCAGTAAGAAACGTACAGTAACAACTTCTGATGAGCAAAACAAAATTACTCTGTTTTTGAAAACATAACTACCCCAGCAGAACCCTGTTGTGCCCTCCAGTCCAAGCTAGAAGGGATTCTGGTTTTATGCTGCTCTTATTCCTCCAATTATCTGTATATCAACAAAGAGCTTGAGTTAAGGAATTACCTAATGTTATCCCCATATGCCGTGCTAACGTTTAGCAGGAGAGATTGCTAGCCAACAAAAAAAGAACCTTGCTAACAGTCAATCAATTGATATTTATTTAAAGTGCTTTTTCTCAGGGAAATTGCAGTTGTATTCTCATGCGTGACATGGAACTGCAGAAAGACTGTCGTGGGTTCTCCTGGGAGGTGCCAGGAAGGGGTTAAATATGGGGCTAAATTTCAGAGCAAAGTACCACAAAGTTGCTGATGTAGGAAGTCTCTCCTGAGGAGGCAACATATAGACTGCCCCATTTACTTGCCAATTAATCCAAGGAGATACATTGACATTAGTTCCAGAAGGAGATGCTTGCCTGCTCACTTGCCTAGAGGTAAAAGCTAGGTTCGCAGCGACCAAACAGCGGGACAGAAGAAACAAATGGGGGAAGAAATTAGGAAAAAGAATTTAAGGATTTTTTTTTCCCCCATTGTTGTTTTCTTCAAAAAGCGACCTAAAAGTCAAGGAGCTACCCTGTCTGATACAATGCAAACAAGCTTCATTCATCACAAAAACACCTTCCAAGTTTTTATCTTCTCTTACAGGAAGAGGGATGAAGCCACTGCCTAAAAACATAGATTTGTCCTAACAAAGGAATGGTGAGTCATTACATGCACCTTGCAGAAAAAAAAATAAAACGCAAAAAAATCCGCCCCCCCCCCAAAAATAACAAATAAAAAAATACATTTCCTGCATGCAAGATAAATGCTGACACATATAAATTATACTTATGGTCTCTTAGTTGCTTAAACTTTGCAAGAAACGCTTTGATGAGGTAAAATGAATCATATAGTATTCAAAGCAGCCCACATTTTCATATCCTGCTTGAAATGGTTCCAAGCACGTGAAACAGGTAAAAATCGGGTACCTGTGGTGCACGTGGCCTGTCGCCAGCGGCAGGGGTAGGTTTTGTGATTTGCTGCTGTTCCTCCGCGCAGCTCGGTGTAGAAAGGGTCCATTGGGTGCTGTCGAGAAGAAGTCGCCGCCAATGGACCTCTCTGATGTCCAAGGGAACAACACAGAACATAACGGCCTCAATGCAAACATGTCTCATCACTTAAAAAAAAGGGCGCTTTGCCTTTCTTTCCATTTCTATTGTATGGATATTTTTATTTTTGGTAGCTCTCTAATTTGTAGGAAAGACCCCGATTACTTTCAGTTATTCCACAAGCTTCCTTAAGTTTTTTTTTAAACCCTCCAGAGTCTGAGGTCCTTTACTTGTATTCAGACAAAATTCATGTTCCAAGACAATGGAACGTTTTCCTGAATGAGGAGAATAGGATCGGCAAACACACTGCAGCTGAACTTGTTCTTGGTGGAATTCACTGTTGACTCAATAAAATTCTTTCACTCTTTCTATCTAGCAGAAAAGCTTTGTTATTCGCTTATTGAGTTATTTTTCTCCTTAATGGCCATGTTGCATTAGCATTTTTGTTTATTATTTTGTGTATTGTCATTATATACAGGGTACACAGCTAAATGAAGAAGAATAATACACACTGCCATTTTCAAAGCCCTGTAGAGTCATTGAAACTTTTTATTGAACCAATGGTTACCACACACAGTCATTAAAATGATTCAATTTCTCCTGGCCTCCCAAAGCTGCAGCACTTCTAGGAGACAAGTCAGTTTTGTGTTTTCTATAAACAACGGAGAGCAATTGCTCCAAGGCAGGAATGGGTGCCTCCTACCTCTGCGGATGGTCCCAGGGTCCCATTCATGCTAGCATGAAGTAATGGTGAAAGAAACTGAATTTCTTTCTTTTACAACAGCTGCAAGAGCTGCCAGGGGAGCAAGGGCAAGTCCTGGAAACCCAGAAAACTGAAGAACAGGCTGAAAGTATAAAAACTACCACTGAGGTGGGAGCAACCTCATAAAGCAAAAGATGTTAACTTAATCATGTTACCCCAAAAAAGCATGATACTTCAGCTTAAGAAAACATAAAACCTCAACACTTCCGATAAAGACTACCCTAAAAATGCTTCAAATAAGGCAATGTGCCAATAGAATGATGCCCGTTAGCCTGTGTGCGAAGTCAATGATACCACGCACAGTTGTTTTGAAAGTAAAAACCCCACTTTTGTATCTGGAGAATCACAGGCATCTTTTGGAATTGTGTCATCTGTTTCAGAGTTTATATCTCTACTGTACATCACAGGGAAATAGTGAACATTCAGCAGTTCTTACATTTTTCCTTTCTTTACATATTTTTATGTATATGAAGAGTTACTGCAAAGAAAAACATCTTTGCTTTTATTGCTATTGCTGCATGCCGTCCATTAGCAAACAAGTTTCACTTCACAACCGTACATTTCTCTTTTAGAAGTATTACTGCATCCTGCCTTCCAAATTACACAATAACCATGCTAAACAGCTTAGCTTTATTTTTCTAAGAATAGGATAATTTGTAAATGTGACAAACAGTAATCATCTTACATTTAAGATGAGTCAAACAGACATTCTCCTTCAGCTGAACTTTCTGATGACAACCTTTGAAATTGACAGATTAAAAGTGATTCGTAGCTGTCAGAACTGTATAGCTTGCTGAACAAAATATGCATAAAAACTTTACAGATGACTGTCTGTGGGTTTACATGGCAGGTTATCTTCCTATACCCTCTGCCAGTTAAATTAATAGTGCCATAATCTATCTTCTCTGTCAGGTGTAAATGACTTTAGCACATCAATAACTAGTTTACAATGATGTCCCTCCAATATTTAAGATTGTATATTGATTTCACAGTTTGCAGAGAATAGCACATGTACAATCCCCATATTTTGTTGTAGGATGGAATTTCAAATAAATGAAACATTTACAGTCTTAGGAAAAAGTAATAAAAATGGAAGGTGTTGGCAGCTATCAAGGTATCCAATAACAAATTCTTTTAAGACAGCAACTTTTACCAGTAATGATCCTATGTTAGTTTTCAGCTGTATGAAGTCATGGTGCCAGTGACAATCTTTACAGCAGTANTGTGTGTGTATATATATGTCTTTATGTTGGGCAACAGGGAGAAATAAATGCAATAGTGGTTTTAGCTGACAGAGTGCCTCACAAAAGAGTTCTGTCCATGCCTTAGCTTTGTTTCTAAATGAGCATGGGTTATCCAAATTAAGTTCAAGGTCAGAAGCCACCCTGAAAGGCATATCAAACGATCTGGTTCTAGCTGCTTGAATGTTCCTTCAAAACATATTGAGCACTCATTTGATTTCTAGTGAGATACAATAACTAAACTATGAGCAAAGCCCTAGCACAAAATAAATTTAGAAAAGTGATTTTCCCTCTCATTTTATGAGTTCATTTGAGACACAAATTTAATATGAATGTCACCATAAAACAAGCTAACTCAACAAAACGACCGCCTCAGGAATCCCAGTGTTCTTGCTGTACCTTAACAAGCTAACAAAAGCTTGTGATTAGAAACTAGAATTGCATCGCATCCCATGCGGAATTTTCATGTGCTTCAAGATCAGTTGGTATGTTTCTAGTAACTTAATGAAACCGTGTTTCCTTAATCCACCCTCTTATTAGTCTGGCTCAAATCTCTGTCATGAGAAGCCATGAATTACTGCAGGAAGAGTCGCAATACTCTTACAAGATTGATCATTTTATCCGGAGTAGGAAAAAAAGCTTGCACATGCACACACACTTAGACACAGCGCTTGCTGTAACCACAAACTAAAATTCCTGTGAACATAAAATGTGGACTACTAAACTTGTATTAAAGAGTAGAGCAGAGCATTTGAGAACTTCCTTTAACAGCTATTCTCAATTTATAAAATGACTTTTCAACCAATCATTCGACCAATTAACATTTTTTCAGTTAGAAGTTAGTTTCTGTCTCCAGAAAAATCCTTTGGCCAATCCTGTTATAGAAAACCTGCCTGTGTACACGTACCTTTGTCAGAACTTTCTATAAGCTTCATGATTCAACTTCTGGGGAAAAGCAGAAATGACATCCAGCTCAAAAAAAAAAAACAAACCATTAAATTTGTTATTAATGTCTTCACATTAAACTATGAAAATTAAGGTTCACATACCACTAGACCACACAAAATTTAAAAAATGTGTCCCTTCTCAAGGTAGCAGAGTAAGAGCATATACTGGACATGTGCTGTGTTATCCACTTCTGTTCCAAAATAAAGATGCGACCTGCTCCTTTCTGTCTCTGGCAAAGGGAAGGTACCACACAGGGTTCGCTGAGTTCCCACTGAGGTACCGCAGAAACTCGATACTTGCTTCTCAATGCGCCTTGGACAGCAGGGAGAAGATGAGCAGCACAGCAGAAAAAACACTCCTGAAGACAAAACAGGGCTGTTCTGTGTTTATGTATCACAACATTTCCATCCTGGTTTGTTCAGTTAGGTACAATTGCACCAGGTATAGAATTCATCCATTTCTCTGCAAGCCTGTAAGATGTACACATGGGGCTATGCCTGGTTTTATAACTGATCTGTCATTCGTGATGTATGTCTGATTTGCGTGACCCAAGATCATTAGTGAAATGAAGCTATGTTTCCTTGTTGGATGTTTAGCGTGTATACTGCTACAGAAAGAAAGGGTCAATCTTCCTTTTAGCTTGAACAGGCGACTAAGCAAAGTGTTAAGCAGGACTCAGCTTTGAGAGAAACATGACTGGCAACCTGTTCATTGCGTGCTATTAGCACTCTTATACTCAAAAAGTTCTACTAAACACTTCCATAAACTAAAGCCCACAGAGCTGACTGCATAGGTCATATCATTTTTTTAGGATACGTTTTACCCTACTGTGTATGCTGCTCTTCTCATAAGTTTTATTGTTGGAAAATAGAGAAAAGGAATAAGGGATGCCATCATTGCTTATGAAGTTCAGCTATTTGCAGATCTCGACTAGTAAAGGTGTCAGTACATGACCCATGCTGGCCTGTTGGTTTGTATGTATCAAATCAAGGTATGAATTAAACAGTAAATCTGATGCACACTGGTATGAAGTGAATGGGTGAAAGAATAAAACTTAACGCAACAAAACAAAAACAGAGGAACACCACTACGAACTCAGGATTTCAGTATCATTACAAATGACAACAGAAGACAGTAATCACTTCAGAAAAAGAAGATTCAGCACTCCATCTTATGGAGGAAATACCCAACAGAAGGCTGAAAAATCCTCACTGAGCACTACAAAGTATTACGTTCCCATTTCTGGAGTCAGACTGGCTTCATAAGGTGGCCAGTTAGAAAAGTCCTGGGTGCAGTTAAGAGTTATTTTTACTGAAAATATTTTTTTCCAGTTATATTTTCTCTTCAGTCAATGTAAGTAGCTCCAAATACTGACTACAACATCTCAACCATTTGGGTCTTCTCACTGCTGCTTGAAACCGTGTCTTGTAGCCATCCCATTTCTGTATTCAGATACAAAGTTCACAGGAACATGTACCTTTGCCCTTAAAGATTTTTAATGGCGTCTAATTTTTAAAGATAGGTAATGCCTATATATATGAGCATTACTTTAAAATCACCATTAAAAAGTTCCAGATGAGGGTTAGTTAATTGGACATCCAGTAGTTTGTGTGATGAAGTGCAAAACAATCATCTCAAATAATTTAACACTGCCCTCTAGAGGTGATATTTCTTTCACCAACACCTGTTTAGGAAAATTAAACCCTATTAAAGAGGTTATTAACATTACTCAATTAAATTTACCTTATTAAAGTTAAACCTTGCCCATGTTAGACATACATTCAGACACAAGCTTTAAGTTAAAAACCCCCAAACAAACACCAACTAGGTTTTGAAATGTAAAATGGGACTTGGAAAAATATTACAAGTTCCTTCTGTAGATAATCCTTTTTGATCAATAAACAAGCTAAAAAATAACACTTGAATAAATAAATTTTATTTCTACAGCTGTATTAGGAGAACAGTTTCTAAAACTATATTTCCACTTTGAACACAGAAGCCCCAGAGCTTCAGCTATCCCAGGAAAGGGGAGAAAAAAAGAGATTGTGTACCATAGTGACCTGACAGTATAATGAAAGAGGGTGGAGGTGGGAGGTGAGACAGGAAGAAATCAAATTGTGTGACAGTATCCTCAGGAATATTGAATGTTTCTTTTTGAAGCTTAAAAATAAGTCCTTTGCTTTGTCTTGAAAAATACAGCTTAATTTCTCTTCTTCTTTTTGCTAAGGATAAAGGAACTATTATTCAGAAATAAAATGCAATGCCTTTTTTTTACAATAGGAGAAGCCAACCATGTTTGTATTGAAAATGTTGATTGCTATCGATATAACGTCATAAATTACTAAATTACTAAGGAATTATATACAGCCATTTAAAGAAAAGAAACTGCTAGCTGAAATAAATTGCTGCATAATTACATGAGAAATAAATTACTTCCACTCATTTCTCCATCTTGCTGTTTGTGCTCCATGCTATTTTTCCACAACCAGAGATTCTGAATTTTTATTTTGTCAGCAGATCTCCGTAGACTGAAAATTAATTGTAGAAGCAGATATCTGAAAGGAAGCTTTATCAAAGATAAACTTTTTTGTTTGCATTATTCTACATATGCTACCAGTTCCCTCAACTGAAAACCTGAAAATGGGCTGTGTACACATATTCTTCTAGCATTAAAATAAACAATATGGAGGAATAGATAAAAATCATACATTTGGAAAAAAAAACCCTGAGATTGTTAAACTATGATCAGATCAACTTTTCTACATTAAAATGTGCCCACTTTTAAGTTCCACAGGCTCTACCCTATGATCACCTTACTCTAGATATTGATCCAAACTGCCAGATTGAGTCTAGTTTCTTTGGGAGCAAAATACCCAACATGGGCAGAGTCTGTGTCAGAAGCCAAGTCCACTTAAAACTATTTCCAGGACAACTTGTGATTTCTGAAATGACAGCGTCTGCTAAGCTTCACTGGAAAATTTGCCAAGGCATTTACCCAAACTTATTTTACTTTCAAGGAGACCTGCTACATTTCTTCTTCAGCTTCCTGCTCTTCACAGGGATGAAGAATTTCCGTCTTTCTCAGTGATGGAATTAGGTCATGAGGAAATTTCTTTCCTCCTGTCCCTCTGCTACTTTCTTTTCCTTCTGAGAGATAGGGACCTCATTCACTTGCAGGAGAATGTTTTGAATAGGTCCTATTTTTCACCTAATAATGCAGCGTTTTCTTCTTCCCCATACCTCAGTTGCAACTCAGTTTGTACATTAGAGCTTGTAATGGCAAAGGAGCTGAGCACAAGTTAAGCTGACAAAAGGTGTGAGGCCTTAGATAAATTTCACACAGTTCTAATTAAACGTATGAAGTTACTTGGCTGTTAAAAGTAAAACGTGTGTATTAGAACCTCTTGCTCTTCTCCTCCATGCCAGAGCAAAGGATGCTGGTGCCTGACAAAACGACTTGTACTCTCTCAGGATCTCTCATAACTTCTCAAACAATAAAGTGGGAAACGTTTTCTACTAAAGTTTCAAATTAAAATAACACCACAGTGTAGCATCATGAGAGAAGAGTTTGGCTCTGCAGAACCATAATACTTGGTAAGGGAAGAGTGAAAGCCATAAGGGATTAGCTTTGCGCCTTAAGCCACATCAGCCAGTACGGCTTTACCAATGCACCAGAGTGCCCGTTGTGGATGTGGATCCAACACAACTGACTATTTTTCTTTCAAAAATCAGAACCAGCTATTGCTCTGGCTTTGTGATAGTCAAATCAGCTGCAGAAGAGGAAAAAGATTGTGTGAAAGGTACCTAAAACTTAAGTTAAAAATTTAATAGGCAAACTGTCTGTGTTTGTAATCATCTCATATAGCTGGTCAGCTTCTGATTTTTAATTTTACCTAAATTGACAAATCACACTTGCTTCAAGTACTCAAATCCATTCACTGGTTCGTATTACTAAACTAATTGACAGGGGTCTGCAGTGTGTCTGATTTAACGTAAAACCTGATACTCAAGGGAAGAAATGTAGGTGCTTTTTATGAATCCTACTGTTTTTACAGATACTAGAGGGTGTACCATTTTAAGGGTGCACAATTGGCAACACCAGTATAAGTGAGACATATAGAGCAAGATTTTTCAGTTCTATATAGTACTTCTTGAATTTGTTTTGACACACCAAGGTGTATTTTTATTTTCAGAAGGAAAAATGATTGTTGGTTGAATATAACATTCCACTTGTGAAATTTCTTCAAGTGGAATATTTTAATCACCTTAAAATATGGGGCAATAGTGAGACCAAGAAGGAATTACAGATGGCAGTCATAAACCAAAAAGTGTGGTGAACATGTTCCAATAGCCACTTTAAAAACGCCCTTTATTTTGAATTAAAATTATTTGAACTTGACTATATTAATGGATAGGTTTCAGGTGCACTGCAATTAACTTTGTTGGCAACTAAATGTTTCATTAATTGAAAAATAAGAATCCGTATTTCCTTCTTTCTCAGTCCATCGGAACCTCACTGCAACATGAACACAGCCTTGCTCTGCAAACGGTGTTTGCTTCAACACACAGCAATACCAGGACTCCAGTATCAGAATAGGCTCAATCAATTAGATAACCAGTCTCCCAGCTCCTGATAATCACAAGGAGCCTTTTCTGGTAGATTTTCAAATACGCAGAAACAACAAAAAGTGTCTTATGAGTCTACGATAAGCTGAACTTGAATTTGCCTATCATCAAGTGAAAAATACAGGACTCAGCCATTCAAGCATGGCATTAGAAAGCTGACTTTTTGTTAATACTGATGTAGAATTTCTCAAATAAGATCGATCATCAGGTGTTTATTGTACCTATTTGTTTTGGTGTTTGGCACTAAATGTTTCATTTCCTACCAAGGGCGACAGGAAAAATGACCTAGGTACCTGCAGTGAAAGAAATAGATATATCAGTTCGGTTTTATTCTTTTCTCATAACCTGGACAGTCTTTATCAACTCTCAGGGGACAAGATATCTCTCAAGGTTGTGTTTCTGACTGAGAAACCTTTAAACAGAGTAAAAAATAACAAACAAAAGCTTCAACTGAGTACATTGCTAATGGTACCTTGTGGAAACTTAACAATTCTCCATCTGCTAAGTGGGTCCAGGCTGACCACGATTTCAGCATCATAAAAACCCACTTGCAAGGGTAGGACCTTAAATGTCAAAACTTTTTCTAACGGTCTTATGAATATATATGAATGTATCTAACTCAAAATATGTCATTTATTAAAAAAAAAAAAAAAAAACCAACAACCAAACAAACTGAACTCAAAATGGAAAAAACAACAGCTGAGCCCCACATTAAAAAATATATTTATATTGTCTGTATGAACTGCAATAAAAGAAAGATTTTTACTTGCATCACCATCAGAAGTTGGAATTAAATAAATCTTCAAATTACTGCTGTACATACCAGCTGTTATTATGCACCTTTTCTCCTTATTGGTTAGGCCAGGACCAGAAGCAACAATACTAAAATAAGAAGATGAATTATTTTCAACCCGGATGAAAAAAACATGAAGCTCTGGAAATCTGTCAAGGAAAGATCCATTCTCATAAAAATTCTAGCTCAGTTTTTCTACCAGGAGATCTGACTATAACTCATCATTCCCTGTGTTTATTTTATTTGGGTTTGAATGGAGAGATCAATTAGAACTTCTTCTTTTCTCATTTCTGTTCAATATGAATGGCAATATTAGCGCAATCCTGTTTGTATAACAAGATAAAGACTCAGTAATTAAAATAAATAAAATAAATTTTAAAAAAAGGCACCACAAAACACCACTATATAGGCTGTGAAAGGGACTCGGTGCACGAATAAACACAAAAGGTAAGAGAATTGCTGATGTATTGAATTGACCTATTGCATTTACAGGTCAAGTTTTCAGAACTAGCCTCTAAAACTGCATGTATTTGCTGTTTATGCACATAATCAGGTACTTGTGCATTCAGATCAGGCTGTCAGATGCAGGCAGCTTGCAGCTGGACAAAAAGTTCACAGCATGCTCTTGTTTAGGGATAGGCTTGAAAATATGGAGCAGAATAACTGCAGGATGGGGGGAGGGAAGGGAAGCAGCAGAGTGTGGGTTTTTTTGTTCTCATTACCTCACTGTTAGTAAATATTTCTTAAATTGGATCAATGTAGCCTCGTAGCTTCATTAAAGGCAGTGGCAATTATCATCTCCACAGAGAAATAACAGAAGCGAAAAAAGACTGAGAAACTTTCCTATTGCCAACGTTGGCAGAAGCAGCAGGACCGTACCTGAACGCTTAAAAAAATCTGTCCCCTTCTTTATCTACACTTCTCCACCCTATGCAAAGCAGGCTAAGCACGGCTCCGGGTCCTGCCGCTTTCTAACTTCCATGGTTAGACCCTCCGAAGGTACAGCTGTGCCAGGACACTTCCATGCTTTTCCAAAAACAGCATAAGGTCCAGGACTTTGCCTGATATTTCAGCATGATCAGCCTTCCCTCGCTCCTGGAACAGCCAGGATTGCTTGCAGGCATCTGGGGACCTGCCCATCACTCTGCATCAACTGCTGGAGTTCAGCGAGCCTGGACACCTGCTGCAGACACCTCCAAATACACACCTGCATTTACAGCAAATTGGAAAAGCAGACAGTGTATCAGCCCCATGCTAAATTTTCATGAAATTGAGAACGATAAGATTGCTGGAGAAAGGAAAACACTTTTCTCCTAAGCACCAAAGCCCAGATCTCTCATTTCTTGATGGGGGAGGCAAGATGTGTTCTCCCTTTTTTGTCTTGGAGTCATGATGCCTTTTGTTCTCTTCACCCCCCCGCTAAGACAATTCTGTACTTATTGTTCCCTTTCTGTTGATGTCCTAATAAACAGGTATTTTGAAGCACAACATATCTGAAAGTTTTGCAGAAATCACTTCTAATCTTGAGAGAGCAATGCAAAAACTAACACGTCCAGAAGGCATAGCCCAGGCCCTCCAAAAAATATTATGTTTTCAGTAGGCCCATTTGGGCCTATGGTTAAACCTAGTTAGGAAAAGGAAATTATTAGGAATTTTTAATAATAAGGAAAGGAAATTATTAGTATCAGGTGCTAAGCATGAATAGCCCTTCTCCCAGAGGGTGTCAACACCTCCGTACAGTATGACTCGTCCTTGTGGATCTAGGGAATGGGATACCAGTAAAAATCAACATGAGTGTCATTTTTACCACTGTAAGCTCTCCCTAATAGATCAATATAGCGATTTTTCTCCTCTTCAGTGTCTACCTGTCACTGCTTTTCAATCTCTCTTTCACGTCAAAAGTAGAACTGACTGTTAAGGTTTTCTTTTAAGAAGCTAAATCGCTTGTTATTTTCAAGCCATTATGACTGCAAAGTACTGTTGAAAACTCACACTAATGACACACTTGTAGGTGGGTAGCTGATGTAAAAGTTCATCCTAAGTGGAAGCACCAACATGTTTGATTTTTCTTGTCCCCACTTAAAATAGGGGTCAATTTAAACACATGCCATCTCATGCATTTTCTGCGCAGGTCTCACGACAAGTTGCATTATTATAAATGACTGGAGCAAGAGCTTACGGCACCGTATTTGGGAGTTTTATCGGTAAATTCTCAGCAAGAAGTCCGTAGGGCACCATGGAAGCAGCCATCTCTGCCTGATACGCGAGAGGAATGGAAGAGGGGTGGCAAGGAGAGGCAGCACCGAGCCAAAATGTCTCATGTTCCTTCAAAGAAGTGTCTTAGTTTTATTTATCAGCTGTATCAAAATCCGTGTTGCAAATTGAGGATCTACAGAAGAGATTTATATTAACAAATGCTTCATTTATTCCTCAACCAAGCTTTCTTCTTCTAACTACTATGAAAGACTAGCAAAACCAATTTGCTAGACGCAATTTGAAGTAAAATAGCTGGGGAATGTTTTCTCAAATTAAATTAGTGACGGCAGTCTCAGAGAGACATAGGTAATGAAAACATTTCATGAGTGCGCACGTGACCAAAAAAAACCCCATGTGCTCCAAGCCTAACTTGCTTTCGGTTGCTCTTTTGTCACATCAGATGTTTTCATACAAAAACATAGACTGTCCATGTATTCACCACATCTGGTGTCCCAGTTTGGGTTTTTAGTGAAAACACACAAGAATGTGACAAACTTTGATTGATTAGCTAAAGCGAGTGACAGCTTCCTCCGAAGTGCCTAGACCTGGTAGCGCACCAGCTCAGGGGAAACCGAGACGTAGGTGTCAGTCGAGAGCAGTGGCGGCTCTCGCTAATTTTCATCAGGAGATCCCACCTTCCCATCCTGTTCGCATAGGCACTTAGAGCTGAGCTCGGGGTTATTCCAGAAAATTGTCAGAGCCTGACTTTTATTAAAGCTCGCTTTGGCTGACAAAACGCTGACACTTTCAGAGAAAACGCCGGTAATGTTATACAGCGTGAAAATGTTAACCGCTAGGCAATGCGTAATCTTTAAAAAATATATACTGTTTGGAAACTAATGTAATCTTCATAATATCAGCAAAAAATAGCATTTTAAGTATGCAGAGAGAAAAACACATTGAGTAAGACCTTTGGTGCACGGTCACGATACGTACCCCCTCTTTGTGCAGAGATTATCCAGTTTAACAAAGCAGACCTGGAGTAGCTGGGCAAAACAACAACATCTGAGATGTGTATATACACAATTTATACATAAAAACATGAAGTATTTTTATAGGTCTGTCCATTCTAAAATAGGTCTGGTTTCATGGAAAAGTTATGTACATTTTTCTAAGCAAAAAACAAGGCCAATTTCTTCTCATATTTTCCCAAGTGTTGCTAGAAGATATTGGCAGCATGTTCTCCCTTTCTGGCAGGACTGAGGGTGAAGAATGAAGGTTCACTCCTCGAGAGTGTGAAAGAGATGTTCATATTTTCTGTTAAAAATGAGACCCTTAAAATGAAATTAGAGATGGGCAGAAAAGGTTTTGAAGTATTTTCCTCCTTAAAAGAAAAATAATTCACAGTTTGCAGCGGGTTGAAAGAGTCAGAGAAGCAGCGTGTCCAAAATATCCAGCAGCCTGCTGGGTACTGGCTTCCCAGTAAAAACTTCACCTGCTCTGCCCAGTTCGGAGGAACTTCAATAACCTTCAGAGGTAAGTACTGGACCATTCCCCACACTCATTCTTTTGGCATGCACGCTGAATGTGAGAAAAATCTCTCTAAAATTACAGAAGATTAAATACAGTCAAGTACTGTTATTTTTTTGAAGGTCCACGTTTTCTAATGAAAAATTACTTCTGGAGTCTGAGCTGTCTGGAACAGCTTTTCTTTATCACTGTTCTCATCCTCTTCTCATATCCAGTTGTCCACTCTTGAGCGTGGCCACTTGACCACCAACTCTTGACCAGTCAGAACTGCTTTGGCCCCTGCCAGATACAGCTCCCCCAGGTGATGCCGATGCAGAGGACCTAAATAAATTTGCGTGAGGCCATGCAGCTCGAACAGCTTCCCAGCAGCGGTATCAGCTGCTCTCTGGCCTCCGCTGCAGAAGATTAAATTTACTGAGAGTGTTTTAGCCATAAGGACTGGATTCATTCCTGTCTCAAAGCATAACACAATTGCAATAAAGGAAATTAGGAGATTGATTCCTAATTGATTAAATTAATTTACCTGCTGCAGCCCTAACACTGATAAATTAAATCAGCTTAGTTTACCAAAGTTGGGCTTAATCTCTACAAAACCATAGACTGGTAGATAATTACTAGCACTCTCCAACAATACTCTGTACCTGGGAGGGCAAGAAAGAGGTGGGCAGATTTTTCTTCACCAAGTGTACTCTCAGCTGGCTAGCTGCAGTTCATCTGTGAAGCCAAGCATCATCCAACGAGCATCATACAGATGCTTCACAAGCGTGGGTCAAAAATAGGCATCATGGGACGTACACAAATTCAAAACATCTCATAGCCCTTACACTAGTACTATTCAGACTGTGGCTGCATCTCATTTTCACATTTTTTTTTTTTTTTTAAAGCAGGAGAAACATGCCCAAATCTAAGCTAAATACTTTAAAATTCACTGAGTGTTTGAAATCCAGACATACATTCATTTCCACACTGTACAGATGTTCCCTCTCTATGTTACAGTCATGCAACAGGCCTGGCTGTTGGACGCTTTAGGTGCTCGCGTTCACATTTTGCACTTGAGCCCAAATTTCAGTCTTCTGTGCATATACTTTGCTGCCTCTCGAATTTTCCTGCAAATGACATATCCCAAGCAGCTGGCTATGCATGAACCAAGCACACACCAACTCATCAGCTGGAAACAGCCAGATCTCCTTCTGTTCCTCCTTTGCACTAGTTGGTCACAGGCTGACTAAGGCTCCAACATAATGCAGCCATGGAAGAAGACGAGCATAATGCTAAAATGTATTCCTGTTAGACCTTAGGGAATATTAATATCACCACTCCAAATCCTGGTGGCTTTCATCTGGAATATGGTATGCAATTCTGGTCATGCATTTCAAGAGAGATTAATCCAAAGTGGAACATATGCAGAGAACAACCACTAGGATGATCAGAAAAAGAGAGAACCTATTTTACAAGAGGCTGCAATTATGTGGTTTGTTAAGCTTAATTAAAAACAAACAAAAAATGTTGAGTGAGGGGAGAGAGCAAGAAAAGGTTTGTACGTATATCAGAAGAGAAGAGTCGAGGGAGAGAAAACATAAGGCAAAATTACTTATCCTGCACAAGAATACAAATGGGATTAATTGGCCATAAATAAATTCAAGCTGAAAGCAAGCTTCCCAGCCGTCACTGCAGCATGTTTAGGAACAACCTTCAGATTACAACAGCAGCAATACAAACCTTCCAAAAAACTCGACGAAAAAGCTATTTCAAAGACCAGGCTTCATGAGCCATTTTATAAGTACGTTTAGCCAGTCCCTGATGAAGGACATGACCAGACCTGAAGGTATGCAGAAAGGTCCCTTCTTATTCACATGTTTATCACTTGGAGCCCACACTTAAAGGTATCATTGTAACAGCCAGGATCATTCCCTGCCAGGTCCCAAATATGAATCAAAATTATCCTATCGGATTTTTCACGTTGTATACAGATAAAAAAGATGGCCCTAGATGAATATAGGCAAGTGAATAGAAATGCATTTTTTAGACTCTGAAGATACGTGCAGCAGCAAAAGAAAAAAAAAACCCCAAACTCCAGCACTGATTTATGGCAGGAAACCCCCCAAATAACATCTCTTCGTTTATTTGTTTGTTTGTTTGTTTTCAGTGAGAGGTTGAAGTTCAAGAGCAAAAGCAATCATAGGACTTGAGCTGATAAACCAAGCTACACCTCCAATTGCTCTGCCATCAGTTCTTACACAGTTAACGTCAGTTAAGCATCCAGGGAAAGAAGGGCTGAGCCCACATAGGGAGAGAGAACACATATATGAATTCTTGCAGTAAGATTGGCTTGTTTTTTCCTTGCAAACCAGTGTTTTGTTTCATTTTGGGTTTTTTTCCAAGTCTTCAGCTAACAGAAAAATTGTAAAGATATTACTTTGTGATCACCTCTGAAAGTGTGGAGTAATTCGAAATTCATTTTGATAATTTGTTAGCTGTTGTTCAGATATAATGAAGACATAAGCTCTCACACACTGTCTTGCACACTATGCATGCAGAATTATGCAAATTAACAACATATCAGTCTAAGTCAAAATTTCACCATTAAAGATTTTTTTTTCCCATGTGCCTTTTAATAGCTTTTTTCCTAGTGTGCATGTTCATATTCCTTCTATTGATCTACCTCTAAAGATTTGATATCTTGCGTAGTTATAATTTTCTGATTTTGTTCTTTTAGCATGTCTTTTGGGAACTTTTTACTGTTTAGTTCAATAACTCATAACCAAAAAAAAAAAGCACTAAATCCTTACCTATTGAGGTTTTTCCCCTCCGAATGCAAAGCTGATACTGATGTGATAGTTCAAGGGTAGGATACCCTGCACAAAGTCTTTGCTGTGAATGTCACACCCACCAATGTCAATAGGGGTTATTTATGTTCATAAATCAAAGCCTGTTTAAGGCCTTCACTTGGACACAGTCCCTTAAAATTGATTGCACTTAACATGATGTTTAGGTTACAAGTGTCGTTATCAATAAGCTTACAGGTTAAATGTCTCATTCTTCAAATCACTATAGTAAAACCTATAGAAATGAGAGGACTTTGGGATGTTTTGAAGCAGAAAGGTTATTTCAGTAGAGCAACAACTAGAGACAGAAGAAAATGCTGACAAAGTCTTCCTTTTTGAAACAAACTATATTCTGTTCCAATATCAAATTATAAAGCAAGTTTCTGTATACAGCTTGAATATATAATTCCCATCCGTAGCAGCTCTGCTGCTTAAGATCCTGGAAAAAACACTGTTATCTAGAGTTTTAGGGGGACACCTTACCTGCCCTGTCAGTATGCAGGATATCTGATCCCGTCGCTTATGCCTTAGTCCAGACAAATCAGGATAAGTACTCTCCAACCTTCCTCAACCGATTGCATTAAATACAAGCTGAGTTCAGAAAAATAATTTTAAAAAATGTGAAGCACAGCTGATTGTACAAAGATTTCATTGTTTCCTTATTTCATAACAGAAGCTGCCGCGGTGTGTGGACTTGCTCAGGTCAAGTGTAGAGCATCCATCTGTTGTGATTTGTGCTGCTTCTCACGAGCGAGTCTTTGCACACTTCTTGGGTAGCTGCACATTTAGGAAAAAGGCCCTAAGTTTGGCACAGTGGGAGGAAAAAAAACGAAACAAATCAAGACAATAAGCAGATACCCATCAGTGGAGCAAGGCAACAGTAAAAAATCAGGTGAAAATCTACAACTGTGAAGACAAACATCCTTTCCCCAGCAATGAGTAACATACTCAGGTGAACGGCAGGATTTTATTTTATTTTTAAATAGGAAAGATTAACACCACAATGCTCAATTCCTGTAGCACACAGGGTATCTTTGAAGGTGTTTGCTCAGACGCCTGATGTGGGACAGCTGTTTATCATGGCACCTGCCATAGCAAATACACACACACACACCCTTTCCCAGGGCTTTCTGCTTCTCTGCCTGTGAATGTGAGCCCCGTCACCCCACGGCCACCTCACATGCCACCTAGAATTTGCCATTCTGTGGCAATTTCCTGGATATGCCTTGCAACGTTCTCTCAGAGGATGTTTACAGAAACCCTTATGCAGGAAGGGTCATGGGTGGCGAAACTAGGCAGGTTTGGGTTTGGTTTTTTTTGTGGTTGGGCTGGGGTGGAATTTCTTCTTAAGTAGGAAAGCTTGAATGTACTTCCTAAAGACAGAGGACTGTAAATGCAGTCTCATCTTCTCTTTAAGTGGCCATCGCTATTGCTTTCCACCTTTGTAACCCCATTTTACCTTGTTGCTTTCCTTTTCTTGCTCCAGGCCCTCTCCTCAGCTTGTTCCTTATTTCGTCTGCCTGGACCTTCTCCAAGACAGCTTTCATCATGCTTCTCACTTCATCCTTTTGCCACGGCTGCAGGTTTTTTACAGCAGCGATTGCTAAAACATCTTGTTGGGTTACAGCTGGCAGAGGTAACGGGGTCCCCTCCTAAACCCTCTCCTATCCCCCCCCCACCCAAGAACACAAAACCAATCTCAAAAGTGGGGTCAATGATAGGAAATCATGGATTTCATCCCAAAAATGTGTTTAAATATGGGTGTAAGTGTAAGCACAAACAGCCTCCCTGGTTCATCTTGAAGTATTATTTTTTTTGCTGTAGAGGATTAAATAGAGATTGACACTGAGATTTTATGAAGTTCTGATCTAATAGCGGACGAACTCATGGTTATCAGAGGAAGGAGCTCATAAGGCAGGGAGCACCTTCCCTTCTGCACCCTACAGAGCAGGTGCAGACCACAGCTGTCTCAAGAGGGTCCACCATGCCCTATTGAATAGTCCCTTACATTCCCAGCTGTGCTTAAAATCATGGGAATTTCTAACATTTTTTCCAATGGGGGTATAGAAGACCTTCTTCCCTCAGGCCACAGCTATGCTGCTGTTAAAAACTACTCTGATTTTCCTCAATTTGTGTCTCATCAGGGTCTTGCATTTCTGCCTAAGAGGTCCTGTGCAGGAGGAAGACCAGAGGGCACAGGTACCGTGCTCTGCACACCCAATGTCCAAGGCACTGGGGATGCGACCCCATGGACCTCCTGTTGCCTCTCTGCTTCCAGCCAGACACAGCTGGTTGGCAGCCAAAGAGGAGCCAAGACCCTCAGCTATACCTTGGTACGCTACTCACCACCAAAAGTGCTCGTTTTGCTGAATTAAAATCAGCTAAGGATTCCTACACTTAAAATTAATTACCCGTATCTAAGTCGCCTGCCACTGAATCAAGACAGCTTTGCAAATTTTTGGAAATTAGATGTCACGTCTTTTGATGGCAGTTTTCTAGAGATGTAAATGCATTGTAATAAAGCTGTGGGTTATTTATAGAAAAAGATATCCTTTGGTTTGCAACCTGTGCATTTGTGCCTGTGTCTGCCCTTTCTCACTTTCTGAAGAGCTAGAATACAGCTCTGAATGCCAGAGCACATGCTTTCCTCTGCAGAATGCCTTACCAGCAATTAAGCACTCTTTGATAAACACCGTGTAAGAAGTTACTTAACCTATGATTTATGTCAGGGCAGTAAAGACAAGAAATGGAATAAGGTGGTACCTTCAAGTGGAGATACAGGAGGAAAACACTGTTGGTGGTGGCAGGGCAGGGCAGCACAAGCCAGCTTTCCATTTAGAAAATATTCTCAGAGTTATATTCGGAAGTATGGAATGATGCAAAATATTTAGAGGACCATGTACAATATAACGAGTGTCCAGTGCTTCTGGTNAAAAAAAAAAAAAAAAAGCAGTATCATGCAATTTCAAGCACCTGGCTGATTTGAATGAATCCAGCTAAGAAAATCAAAACATGTACTGCGAAAAGCAGTGGTGACATTTTTGCTGACATCCTGATCTCTCTCTCTAAGCATTTATACCTTGATCATTACTGATAGACTGGATGATTTTCTGTGCTAACTTCAACATTTTCATACAAATGGCAAATTTAAATAGACAATGCATTTTCACTGGAGCTATACAACCACAAAAAGCAAATTGTGAGAGTTTCCAATTTTACTGGAAATAGGCTGCCTTCTGGGAACAAGATACAGTCAAAGCATGATACTTGCTTATTTTTTGCAAGATATAGAATGACCAAAGGCAGTGGATAGTTTAATGTAACAGATATTGTACAGCTCTGCTTGTTTTCACATTTAGACCATACTGTAGCACAGCTTTTACAAACAGTTTTAGCCCTAATGACACTTTAACCATTATAATATTCATGTTATGTAAATTAAAATTATACCTACGTTATGGCATAAAGGATACTGAGAAAATACACAGGTTTAACGCTCCAGGGGTGAAATAGGTTGTATTCTCTTATATCCGATATGTACATAAGCAATGACCATTACATGTTTATAGATTAACTTCGTCATCAGTTAAATAAACCTTTCCCTAACATTACCATTAAAATTTCTAAGGACCTATGGAAACATGTATGGGTGCTGTTTTTAAAATGTTTGTGCAAGAGTGTATTTAGAAATGAACTGCTTTTTAGCAAATGAGTGTTAGTGAGCCTGTCAAAATCCTTTTAGTTTTTTTTATGGTTACTTGTATTTAATTTTCTACCTGCTACAATAAAAAGATTTAAACGATATGGCAAACAGTTAGTGATTTCTCTACAGGGTTTATCACACTGCTTTGTTACCATACCATACATTTTATCAAGCAGTTGAGGTTATTCTCCATT
>VXBH01003485.1:41151-61235 GCA_013400035.1 Rynchops niger | reverse complement strand
AAAAAACCAAAACCAAAAGACCCCAACTAAAGCACATGACTAAATGTTGTTCTGGGTGAAAACCTGGGGTGGGAGGCAGAGGGGAGAGAGAGAGAAGTGGAGGCAGCGGAGAAAGGGAGTTAAAAATCTATGTGAACTTGCACTGAGTGCGTAGACATCATCGGTACTTATTTTACCCAGTTAAGAACAAGCTAAATTAAATGGTACATAACATTCTGCTTAAGTTTAGTAAATGTCCATTCAGTCTTCAGGCATCTAATGTAGCAGATAAGTCACATGTATAGCAAACTGCCTATCCAGTGTCAGAGTAATATTTCCCCACTTTATTAATTGTACTTACAATAGACCTTCACAGATAATATTATTCATAATCCACTCATTCTCACATGTGCCAAGGAAAAATCCGTTTATTTTTTTTTCTGTAGAGTGTACAAATAAACAATATATATATTTACATAAACTAATCCATACACAGAGAATGGTTTTCAAGACCTTGGATTGGAGAACTACCCATTTGAGGCTATGAACATATTTACGTGGAGACAGAGGAAGACTTGCTCAGTCAATGTGGCTTCCAAAGCCTTCCAAAGCACGTATGAAAGTGATTCTTCCAGCAATATTGTAACATGGGTTACATAAAATCGTAGAACCAACTAGGCTGGAAAAAGATCTATAAGATTATCAAGTCCTGAGCTCATCCATTTTAAATTCTTTGTATGTACCCTTCAGGGCAACGTATTATTGTTTACAAACCTTTGCATGGGTTATATAGACATTACTTTTCTACTTGATTACTGCAATTTTTGTATACTAAACTATACAGTACTCTAAACCAGGCACAAGGATAAAAGTGCCACCATATGAGAACTCAGTTTGGGTTTTGAACCCAAGTATTAAATTACTTGCACGTTATGGACTTGGCTCATGTTATGGAACACTTTGTTGCCAGGAGAAGTGTACGCAATCTGATTTCAGAACTAAGAAATAAGGAACGGCCTAGTAGACTTTTACGTTGTTGGAATTTCTAGACGTTCCTTCGGCAAAGATAAAAGATGAAAGTGTTTGACTCAAGTTCTGGCTTCAGCTATTTCTTCCTGAGCAGTCACACCAAATGAATGCTGCAATAATTATGTAGGTTTTAAGAGGAAGGATAACATTTTATTCTATGAACTTGGACAACAGCTTACCACGTGTCTCACAAATTGGAGGAGGGGAGGAGTGGAGGAATTGATGTTAATGTAGGAAATATTGGTTCTCAAAACTTTCGCTGATTTTAGACTGATCTAAAAAAATAGCTGAAAACAACATGTTCTACCCAAATTCCAAACTTGGCCTTAAATTTTTGATATATTAAAATACTTAATGCTTGCTTCCTTAGTGATCATTTGCATAATTATTCCATGGAGCATGCTGCTATAAAAGACAATGCTTACCAGCAGAACCTTTGGAAACATTTTGAAAGAACGGGGATATGTATATATACCAAAGAATTTTCCTCATTTTACCCCTTTTCCTTACAATTTTTGTTTTCTTTTTTCACTCTGAATATAGATGTCAGTTTGACTGGTTTTTTTTCTAAGATTACCTACCTTGTAGCCTTTAAAATATGATGAGATTATAGTCTCAATTCCGAAAGGAAGAAGTTCACAGTATAAAACTACCATCACAAGTGGCCCGAACTGATGCCCGTATTAGAAATTCCCGTCACAGAAGGCAAGCACTGAGCTGCCAGTGGGACAAAACGACCTTCTGGCCTTTCTACCTCAAAGATTGAAACATATTGGCACAGCAGCATGAAAAAACTCTGTATTTGTTAAGTACATAAGAACAGGTCAGACTGAAGAGGTCCATCCAGACCAGTATCCAGCCTCGCACAGTGGCCAAAAGCAAGTGCCTGAGGAAAGAGGGAAACAGACGATATTCCCCTCTGCAAACTCTCATGGCAGTTTCAGCATGGGGAGTGTCAGAGACAGAGTTGTCTTTTACAAATTTCTGTGGTTACTTTTTAACAAATTTTCATTTCCACATCATGCTTTGGGGAAAAAGAAAAAAAAAATCTCACTATATGTTGTACTGAAAATATGTTCTGTCTTTAGTTTTGGGTTTTTTTAAATGTTGGCTGATAATTTCATTCACGTACTCCTAAGTACCGTATTTATACAAAATATGATAGATGAGTTTCTATTTATGATGACATTCATGGCTTTATCATTCCTTGACCATCTCTTTCCCTCTTTAAACCTCTTGCAGTGGGTCTCCATCCTCTGTACTGCCCAGTCTTGTCTGATTCACAAATTCTAAACCTACCAACTGTGAACTGATCTAGGTGAAAATGAACCCCGAAAACGAGTGAATAAAAATAAATGGCAAATTACTATTTTGCAGATGCATGGTCCCTGGTCCAGCTGACCACACAACCAGGTACATGTCAGCACCAACATAAATGCAGCAAAGGGACCTCATGGTTAGCTGGGTAAGGGCCAGGACAACCTCTAAACAACAGCCCGCCTCTACAGAAAGTCGTGTTGAATGGCTCATGGTAAAGTGCAGCTGTTGCATACTGACAGTGTGCTGCAAGATTTTCCTTAGAGTATATTTCTCCTTGACTCGGAGCCTTGTTGGCTGGAGGAGCAAGACACGGCTTCGGTTCTCAGCTGGGCAAAGGACTTCTCTTCCCAATGGAGGATGGTCTCCACCAGCACACAGGATCCACTCTGCACTGCCACACATATATGACTAGAATATAAACTTGGAAATGCAAACAAGAAGTGATGCGCTTCGCTCTTGTTCCACCTTCTAGAAACAAAAGAATGTCGCGTCTTTTATTTCCACCCTCCCCAACCCTCAAATTGAGTTCAAAGACTTACAAGTGCTTTAAAAAAAATACCTGCTTTTTACCAATGTGCATATTTTACCAGTTTCAAAAGCATATTAATATCCTTTGTGACTTCAGTTAAAGTAAACAGAAATAATTGGAAAGGTGACAGATAAATTATTAGAAGACAGTATTTAAGATTTGCAATACAAACTAAGCACAAAAGAAGGTAGAAATTCTTCACAGATAAATAATTTAAAAGAAAGTAACACTTTTACCTCAGCAGGGATATCTTATTTAGGATAAGATTTTACATATATATATATTTTAAGAACACTGTGTCTTCATTTTGCCCTAAGCCACACATACAACTATTTATTATCGTCTAAATTTAAATGGAAAAAAATTACAGAGGTTAATATGTGAAATCGGGCTGGCTCTAACCATTATTAATGTGTTATTTTTCTGTAAACCATACATTATACCGGGCTGATACTTATCTCTGTATCAATCACTGTACATTAGATCAGATAAATGCAATCTGTTGGTAACCCTTTCAAACAATACCTAAATAAGAACTACAAAATTAATTAAAATCTTAAGAGTCTTTTGAGCACTTAAAGTGTATTTTTCTCCTTAGAAATCCTTTACCACTTCCAAAGGCAATGTATTATCCTCCTTTTGTTGAAGACCAAACCACCTTTATGTATCTTTTCTTCTACAATTAAGCTGATGCAACTAAAGGAAATCTATGGAAAGGGGTAGCAAACACACGCAGTAGAGCTTTAGTAAATAGAAACAATTAAGACAGAGTATTGATGCCTATATATGAACGAGTATTCAACTGGAAAATGTTTGATTAAGACAATTTACAAAAATAAGCTTCCTGGTTATTTTGTTACCTGAAGTTATGTCCCTTCCCTCAAGCAGGAATTGTATTTTGCAAAGGACGTATCTCTTGACATATATGATAATGACAGGTGGCACAGAAACACCTGGAACAAATAAATAAAATGCATTCCTCCGCTCCAGGTAAAGCATCCTATCTCACAATATGAAAGCCTGTGACACGAATTTGGACACCCTAATGTCACATATTACATATATTATCTCTGCGCTGGCTATGCTCATCAATTGCCTGTGCTGTCTGAGGCTGTGCTCCGAAAACAGAGACAGTGGGAACGTACGGAACTGTGCGACACCTCGGTGGAGGAAGAGGCGTGTCACCTACCTGCAGCTTCAGCTGTGGAAAGCCACCAAGCTGTGCCATGTCACCGCTACCTTCTGCAACACCTCAGTTCAAAGAAAGGTGTGTGACGTGCCTGCCTCTCACTTCAAAGACACGTATGCCGCATGGCGAAAACTGCTGCAAGCCCTTCTCATGTTTTGGATCAGCATTTTATATTTGGGTTTGGTTTTTTTTTTTTTTGTATTCCTTCTCCCACATGGTGCTAATAAATGGAGGAAAATCGTTTCCATTTTACACACCCTGAAAGCATCAGATTTCAAAAGATAGTGTCAGACCTGTCACCTTGCATGTATATGCGTTTTTGACTATTCACACTGAGCTTGGCTTTTGCATTTCAGAGTGTTGAGCTGGCACTTTTGAGAACACACTTTCCTTATGCAGTATCGAACACAGGGGTGCACGACTGTGCGCCATGGTCTGATACACAGATTTTTATTTTGCGGAAAGACATTGTGGGGTTATCCAAAAATCCACAAGGCAGCGGAGCAGGCCTCCTGCCAGTAAAATTAGTGATGCTGCTCTAAAGGCAATAAAGCAAAATTCATTTACATGAGTTTTGAGTATCTCATACGTTCCTTTGCAGTATGCATTTACTGCAAACCTGTAATCAATCTGTATTTACGGGGTGGTCTAGACTTTCATGTCTGAAGTATCTTATTTCCGAAAGAAAAACCTCCTCGTGGACAATTTTACATCTGAGATGAAAATACAAGTTCTCCATTTGGACAATATTTTCATCTTGGAAGGTACTCAAGTACCTTAAGTTAATATTTTAGGAAACAGCTTAAGTGCCACCTGTCTGAGATACACACAAATGAGCTAGAAAATGGGACTCTATTCTAAAGGACATTGTATACATTTGTAAATGTTAATATTTCTTCTTATTATCGCTTGTATCAGTTAAACTTCTGAATCACTGAATAAAGTCTAAGAACATCTTAGCTTACCATGAACACTGGAATTCTCTTTGAATCTGAGAAATTATATGTTTCCCAACAGGCTGCTCTTTTGAGACAAGTTCTACGCACTGCATAAAGAAACATGGTCACACAGCACTTCAAATGCTGGCTCTGACAACTTTCCTGGACAATGTGTGGCTCATGGAATGGCTCTCACAAGGAGGAATTTCTGGGAAACAAAGCTTTCCAAGTTTCAAAAATATATTCCCTTGAAAAAGGGAGGCAGGTTTGTGCAGAGAAACTGAATGATGCAAATGGTCACACAAACAAGTTGCTGCCTGTATGCAAGTTTTTTACCCCATCATAAATACCTTTTCTTTTACCACATAGGTTTATGAGCAGGTATCATGGTTCAGCTGGTGCGCTACAGTTCTACACTGTTCTGTGTTCTTACACCCTTTTCCATATTCCTAAAGTTTATTATCTTAATAAGACAGCTTCTGAAATTAACTCCAATTGGTCTTTTTCCTTTATGATTTTGTTTAATTTCACATTTTTCTAACAATGTGTTTAATTTCAAAGGATTGTTTTGCATAGTGCCTTTTTTGCTATGCCTGTTAATTGGGCAGTAGAATCACAGAATCATAGAATTGCTGAGGTTGGAAGGGACCTTTAAGATCATCAAGTCCAACCATCAACCTACCCTGACAAAAGCCACTTCTAAACCATGTCCCTAAGTGCCCCATCTACCCTTTTTTTAAACACCTCCAGGGATGGTGAATCCACCACCTCCCTGGGCAGCCTATTCCAATGGTTAATAACCCTTTCAGTGAAAACATGTTTCCTAATATCCCATCTAAACCTCCCCTGACATAACTTGAACCCATTTCCTCTTGTCCTATCACCTGTCACCAAGGAGAAGAGGTCAGCCCCCATCTCTCTACAACCTCCTTTCAGGCCGAACACCCCCAGCTCCCTCAGTCGTTCCTCATAAGGTTTGTCCTCCAGACCCCTCACCGGCTTTGTAGCCCTCCTCTGGACACGCTCCAAAACCTCAATGGCCTTCTTGTAGTGAGGGGCCCAAAACTGAACTACTTGCAACATGACTTATGTCATACACGAGTCCTCATCTAAGAGTGAAAGAATTGAGCAAGTCCACTTCTACATGGTATTAGTACCATTCTCTTACCCAAGTGAAAAGCTCTGTCAAGGGGGAAGAGATCTAGTCAACACTCAGACAGAAGTTGTACTACTTAACCCATTTACCATGAACTAGATTCTTGATTTCTTACACAGAGGATGACAATCAACCAGAAACCCGGAACATTTCACAATGACAAGTGATATAATTTCTGTGTGCCATTACATATCTTTCTTCTACAACAGGAAACTGTAAATACAGATATCCGTATCTATTTTTAATAGAGAAAAAAGAAACAATGCTTAGACCTCTGGGAGCTGAGCTACCTAGATCTTTTGAGGATGTGTTTTATTTTTCATGGGCCAAATCTAACTTTCACAGACATCTATAGAGACTCTCACTGAACTCAGAGGGATTCAGTATGCTGTTGATATTTACAGAATTCCGTTTGTACAAGCTGGTAAATTTCAATGGTTTTAGGCTAATTATTATTACATATACAGCTTTAATAAAATCAATTAACTGAACAACTGCGTTCTTATTGCTCCAGACCTCTCATTAAGTCATATTCCTTCTGCTATCTCTAATTGAGCAATAGCTCTCACAAGATTCCTGCAATACCTGAAATTTCTGTTGGCTTCACAATAGTTTGTACATTTCTTTCTGCCTAACAGAAAACTGTCTTGAAGGGACCCGTTTCTTTGCTGTTTTCAATTAAAACTGAGCTGAACTCTCTTGCAATGAAAGATGTAGTTCTGTATCTAACATGATATCCTTTGGGTCTCAAAAATAGGAAGAATTATTAGTACTAGATTTTTAGTTCTAGTCTTAACACAACAAAAATATTCTCTCAGCAACAGTATTACATCAAGTTTATTACCATTATCGTAAGAGTCAAAATGAATCCATTTTCCAGAATGTACACTCTTAAGCCATACTAATTCTAAAATAGTGTAAACTCGAGAAGATCAAAAGTTGGACGACTTCCCTTTTTCACTAACACATATAACATATGAGTCAAAAACATTGGTAAAGTGGATTGAAGAGTTGTCACCACACACTTACAGAATATTTACATGTAGAAATTACTCATACAAACATAGTAACATAAAGGCAAGTGCGCAAACTAGCAACCCTCCAGAGAGCAAGAAAGCACACTTAGGGAAATACGAGCACAGAGAATCCAAACATAATTTCATATTGCCTTCATTCATAAAAAGACTAAAACGTAGGCATGGAATCAGACAAGACTTCTTTATATAAAATTTTTCCTTGAGAGCTTGTCAGATGAAAACTGATCAGTGTTCTCTAGGGAGAAACAAAATGTTGGGGGAGCTACCCATAACCACAGATATTTCTCCCAAGAACTTCTGGGGTACAAACAGGAAACAGCAATAAGAAAAAGTCTGATCTTCCCACACTTTGAATTTTGGGTGACTCATAGATTTCCATAAAAAAGGCTGAAAATCTCAAATTCTGTATCTATCTGCCAAACATTTAGAAATAAGGTTAACATACTTTATTTTTTAAAATGTTACATTGAATAATTTTGGAATTACTAAGACAAGGTGTTTTAGAGATTAAAAGCATGATTACACAATTAAACATGACCATTTCAAGTTACCAGCTTTTGCTTGTATAAATGTCTGTTGTTTATAACCACAAAATATATCTGAAGGGATTGCCAAAGATGACCTTTATGTATCTCAGTGCACTGCAACCAACCTCATATCAACAAGGTGGGTTTTTTTCAGTATTTCTGCAGCACTAAGTGCTTAGAGTCAGATTCTCCAACCCATTAATTTAACAAAAAGGCAATATTCTTTAAAAACTTTGCATCTTTAGAAAGACTACTTTCTCCAAAAGCAATAAACTCATATCTAGCCTCTTAATTATATTCTGTAAGTCAATATGGGTAGCCATGTGAAGTCTTAAGTGTACTGAAGTTTTTCTCCATTTTCCTTGGATAATCCAGAAAGATGGTACTTTGATTCTTTGCCCCCATGAGCACTGAGGAAGCTGGATAATGTCATTGTCAGGCCACTCGTAATCATCTCTGAAGGATCTAGGCGACTGGGGGTGGTTTCTTCCTAAGAAAGGAAATAAAAGTTAACCTTATCTTCAAATAGGGTAAGAAAGGCGATCAAGGGAACTAAAAGCTGGTCAGTCTCATCTTGATTCCTGTGAAGTTGAGGGACCCAGCCGTCTTGTAGGTCGTTTCCAAACATATTAAGGGTGAGAGTAGTCAACATGGATTTATCAAGGGTAAATCATGCTTTACTTGCCTGAGAGATTTCTCCAAGGAAACGACTGGCTTGGTGGAAGCATGGAGATGAGAGGATGTTGCCTATCTTGACTTTAGCAAGGCTATCAACTTGTCTGTTATAGCATCTTCATAGACAAACTGATGAAGTATAGACTAGATAAATGGGCAGTGGGGTGGACTGACAGCGGGTTGAATTGATGAATTTCAGATGTTGTGATCAGCAGCACAAAGTACAGCTTGTGAATTTTAACAAAGGAAAATGTGAAGTCCTGCGTGTGAGGAGGAATAACACAAAGCACTCATACAGGCTGGGCACTGACCAGCTGGAAGGCAGCTTGGCAGAGAAGGAACTGAGGGTCAGGATGGACAATAAATTGACCATGAGCCAGCAGTAAGCCTTCACAGCAAGGGCCAATAGCCTCCTGTGTTCTGTTAGGCAAAGAATTACCAACAGGTTGAGGGAGGTGATCCTTCCCCTCTGCTCAGCACTGGTGAGACACACCTGGAACACTCTGTCCAGTTCTGGGCTTCCCAATACTAGAAAGACATGGGACATACTGGAGAAAATTCAGAAAAGAGTCACAAAGGTGACTGAGTCACTGAAGCACCTTTGATATGAGGAGAGACTGAGAGAGCTGGAACTGTTCAGCCGAGGAAAAGGAATGCTCAGGTGGATGTTACCAGTGTTCACAAATACCTGGTGGAGTAGAGAAGACAGGGACAGAGTCTCCTCAGTGATGTTCAGTGACAGGAAAAAAGGCAACAGATATAAGCTGAAACATAATAAATTCCACTGAAGACAAGAAAAGCATTGTTCTACTGAAAGGGTAGTCAGACAAGCCCCAGAGAGCTTATGGAATCTCCAGCCTTGGAGGTAATCAAAACCTGACTGGACACGGTTCTGGGCAACCTGCTGTAGTTGACTCTACTTTGAGCAGGAGGGCTGTACTCCGGGGTCTCCAGGGGTCTTTGCCAGCCCCATCCATTCAGTGATTCATAGAATCATAGAATCGTTAGGGTTGGAAGGGATCTTAGAGATCATCTAGTTCCAACCCCCTGCCCTGGGCAGGGACACCTCCCACTAGATTCATTTCTGTTAGGCACCAGATAGTTTTGCTAGATTAGTAGATGTGCAAGTAGAATCAAAAAATAAGATGAAAGTATGTATCCAGGCAAAACGTTGTGGAATAGAAATCGTATATTGGTAAATATGCTTTTTGAGTATATTCTGCAAAAGCCTGAAAACTTCAAAAATGTCAATTTTAAGAGGGAAGGTGTTGCCATTTGCACACAAAGTCTGACATGAAATGCAAAATATGTTGTTCCCTGTCCTAGTCATGTACACAGGTGGATTCAGCTTTTTTGTACAGGATCAATTATTTTGTATAAGTTTGGGGTTTTTTTTTTGTTGTTTTGGNTTTTTTTTTTTTTTAAAGTAAGTACCATCCCATAGGAATCTGATTGGAGCTTTGTGTTTTATAGCAGCTGAAATAAACAGACACTGCACTCTGTTAACAACTGTCGCTTCAGAAGGGCACAGATAACCTTGGCTTTTTTTCCTACTTGGTTTGGGTTCAGGTTTGTGAGACACGTTACCCACTGGGAATCCTTTCGTTCTCCACAACTGGCAGGTATTCATACATCCAGAATTTAATAGAAAACAACAGAGACAAAGCGAGAACATACAAGTGACATTACGTTCATGGGCTGAACAACATATTTATAAATTTTATTGTCAACAGGACAGAAAACATCATCTCAACGGTGGAGAGCCTTTTTCTTTGCATGGAGCCTATGCATTTTGCCTTCATAAACTGTTATACAGAATATGACAGAAATTATTAGGCACTGCAGTTAATTAGTCCAACATTTTCTTCCAAGCTTAGTTTTACTAATACAGCTGAAACATTTAAATCCGCCAAAAGAAATGGGCAATGTCTTTTCATACCATATTTCCCACAACGCTTAGCTTCCCGCTGCAAATCATTAAACAACCAACAGATGCATTTTGTTCTCTGCTTGCACATGTGCAAGCAATTCTTCTTGAAGGGCAAAAGTAACATTAGTTTGTGCTCCTATTATAGTTCATCATAATGTCATCACTGGAGCTCCTGCCTCAAACTAAATGTTGATTTTTAAAATTAATTTATTTATTTTTTTATTCTCACTGGGCATCTCCAGCTACACTTGCCAGCGCCACAGTAAGTGGCATTCATCAAAAGATTTTTGGGAAGGTGGTTTAAAGTTCACAGCGCGAACAAGACAGTGACAGATTGTTCATAGAAAGTAACAACATAAGCCCTACAGACAATAAGGTGAAGACCTTAACGATTATTATCTTCCAGGAAACCACACAAGCCGGTCTTTGCTCTGGATCTGAAGCAAACAGCAAGAAAGTTTTCTTTTCCCCTCCTCCCTCTCTTTTGTTTCAGTGGTGAAACGCAAAGCAAATATACTTCAGTGTCATGATTTTTTGTTGGCACCTTTCCATAGCCAATTCCATTCATGCAGAAAAGGGATGAAATTCCATCATTCGAGCATGACATCTCAAAATTCAAACTTAATGAGAGCTTTGGCAGCTTCTGTCGAAGGCAGACAGTGATTAACAAAACACTTCAGAGTACAAGGCACAGCAGTGCTCAAAGAAAACAGTGATGATCTCCACTTAATTGTAGAAAAGCCCAAAGCATCTGCCAGCAGAGGAGAGCTCGAGCCATAAGGAGCTATTGCTCAGATAGGCTGTCATCTCCAGAGATCAACAACCATATGCTCAGCTCAAGCGCAAACTCCAAAGAAGTTAATTTTCTGACAAAATACAGGGATAAATATGACATTCAAACAAGTGTGCTCACTCATCCTGAACACACGTTCATCTGCACGTATCAGATTTATGCATCATTTAAACAGAAGCAAATATAATTTGTTTGGAACACAAACATTACTGTATGAGCACAGGTATAATTAATCTTTGTCCGCTCCACAGGTTCTTGTGTTCCACTGGTTAATGCTTACAGTAAACTTTTGATGAATGAATACGATCACCTGTTGCACACTGCCTCACTATGTAAAATATCCACCATCGTCTCTTCTACTGCCTCGGACGCACAGAGTTATCGCAACTTCAGCTGCAGCAATAGATTTTTATCCTAGTTTTGTGACAATGAAAGTAAGGTTCATTTCTAAATGCCAAGGACAGGGACTTCGGATAAACTCAAACAGCAAGCAAGCTTATTTTAAGAAAATTATCATCAAGGCATAAAGAGCTAGGAAAAGCTTAATTAGACTACAAATGTATTAACTCTTTTGTACTTATTTAGTGCCTCAGAGTCAAGGAATGGAAATACATTATTAAAATGTATACGCCTGGCAGCAAGAAATTAACAGAAGGGAGAAGGTCAATCTAAAAGGGGAATGTACTAGAAAAACCCATGTGTTTGAATAGAAGTTAAGAGTACTTTCAGTTTGTCAAGAAACTTTTTAATCCTTTTTTTTTTCAATTACCTCAAATGCCCTTCTGTCATATCAAGTATAGAATATTCTGATTTTGTTCAAAAATAACTTCCCCAAACACCCAAGAAGCCTTCTGTAAACTGACTGAGACAAGATCTTCAGACAGGTCTAGCTAAAGCAATTCACACAACTAAGTCAGCACGTCACAGGCATCACATCCGCACGGGTCCAAATTATCCTAATTCTGTCCCATGTTTATTCAAAAACATATTTCAGACTTCCAAATCTCAGTCCCTGTGCCTGGCTTTGGGCTTCTTTAGATGTCCTAAAGCAGCAATGCCCATTCTAAGGAAGAGCGTGAGGGAAAGGGAGATCAGTCAGTCACTTGAGGTGCTATTAGCCCAAGCTTCATCACTCAGTTTAAGTATATTTCTAATAAAGATGTGCGGAAAGTTTGAGATGGTAATTCGGTAAGTAGCTGAATTGTCAAGCAGATGTTTGTTTCCTTAATCATGAGGCAGCCTGAAGAAACCAGGATATTGTAGATCTCTAAAACTATTAAAGAAAACAAGGCTTGCGCCCAGCAGCATAGCTACACGATGTTTCATTGAAAGATTTGTGTCGGATGTAGAATCGCAATGCTGTAAATAGCAGCAATGCAAAAGAAAATTATAATCAACATGTGTCCTTAAATGAGGGATTCACAGGGCACAAATGAAGAGGGACGCACAAACTCCACACACCACCTAGCAGCACAGGAAATATGGACGGTTCAAAAAAGTCCTGGTGTGACAGCGGTGGGCACTGGTTTAACTGGTGCAGACGTTTAACAGCAAGCTTTCATATACTGCGATTCAAGAGCATGCTTCATCCCCTTTCTTCCAGCAGTGACTGCAAAGCCATCAAGATTCCTCAGGAAGGTCCTACTTCCCACTGATAGTAAAATAAAATTATGTCTGCGTTATTTAGAAAATTGTGGGCTGTATCTTTTATTTGGACTGAAAATACCATGTTACACGAGCTTTGTTACATCTTCAGCTGCAAAACACCCGGGCTGAATAGCATCCATATTTTCCACATTTTTGGGGCGGGCTACCTTGTGGAGTAACACCAGCGGAGGAACGGGTGCTTAGCAGAGTCACTTCGTATAAACAGCTCAGCTGAGAGCCGAACAAAGGGCTCTGTTGTGCTATCTCACAGCACAGCCAATAACGTACAAAATGAAAAAACCTCTGCCAAGTGCACGGAGAATGCAGACGATGTCGTGCCATTGCTCTCACTAGACCGTTTGTTACGGGCAGAGCAGCTTACGAGAAGCAGAGCCAAAAAAAAGCAGCCACACCCCTGAGCACAATAGCAAACAAACTCTTTTCAATAAAATTCCTTCAGAAAAAAACGAAGAAATAATAAAAAGAAGCAATTTTTAGAATGCAGATATTGCTGCATTGCCATCACCTAGAGATTCTTCCAGTAGACCATGGGATAAGAGAAATTTAATCTATCTACTTTTTAAATTAGAGCGTATGGTAGTTTTGTAAATAAAATAATCTCTAAAATGCATTACATTATATTCCAAAGAAGATAAGTTTTTGAATTATAGAATAGCTAGCAAAGTGTCAAAGAACTGGTACTGAACAATAAGAATTGATGTAACTCGCAAAATAAATGGAGAAACAGTTATGTAGGACCCAATATAACAAGCAACTTAAACATACACTTTATTTTTAGTGTGTAGATATTCTAATTAAAGTGAATAGGATTTAACACATGCTTAAAATGAAATATATGCAAATTTTTTCCTGAATCAGAACCTTCTTTCAGATTCTGCCACTCATATTTCCAGCAAAGTTAACAAAATAAGCAATTAGCACCTCTCGCTGCAAATAGTTCTCGTCTTTCGACTTGCACAAGGTGTCAGAGTCTGGCCCCTTAGGTAGTAAATATAAAGAGCACGTATGTGCACGCAATACCAACAAAACATCGGCATGTAAGTATTAAAAGTAATTGTACAAGTAACTTCAAGTCTGCGTGTGCAGTTACCCAGTCTATCTTTCTAAAGTATTCATGAAAAGTCAAGCACCATGCACGCTGCAGATAATAGGATTGCAATGGAATTTGGCTGCGCATCCAGACTCGTTTTATTTCAGACTGGAAGAATGCTCATCTTTTTCTAGCACCTCCACACACCATTTGGAAGAGATACATATGCTTACGAGGCATTTGTTCATTGGGCATTCCCTAAGTTCCACATATAGAACCTTTTTCAGCATATAATCTTTGAAAGCTTCTAAAGTCAAAGAGAATTGCTACTACAAGGTAGCAATGTAGGTAAATAGAAATTGCACATGAATAATTTGTGTTACTCCCATCTTGCTGCCTGATTTGAATAGTCTAGAAAAAAGAGTCGTTTGCTTGTTTTATCTCTGTATAACGGATTTCACTTATTTATTCACCTAAAAATGTTGCTGAACCTAAGCAGATTCTACCAATTTGTATCATTTTAAGCATTTTATTGCTTGTAGGAAATGCATTCTTAAATGACATATGCAGTGAATTAAAAACTTGCTTGCTTTACAAAAAAGCATAACCCACTAAATACCACTGTAACAGTAGCACAGGCCTAAGGTACGTTTCCTACCGGACATCAGAAAACATGTTATAAATGTTGTAAGGTAACATCCTCCTTATTGATAACGATGATCTTTTTTGTGCACCTGAGTTGATTAAAGAATGTTCCTTAATCACTTCGTTTCACACAGCAAAGCACCTTTGTTCAACAGAACAAAGTCTCCTCTAATGAAAGACTAAATCAATACACAAAAAGCAAGAGAAATTTCTGTGACAGCTTATGAATATCAGAGTTAATGTTGCAGTAATGTTTTGTTTTTTTTTTTTTTTTTTCAATAGTGAATGCATTTTCTCACATTTTTCTGAAGCATTAGAGAGAGAGATACATGATGGAAGAGCAAGAATTAAGAAGTCCTTTCATGGAAACCACCATTGCTGTGAGTGCTTTGTTGGCTATGTTAACCAAACCCTTGTATTTTCTGCTGAATTTTATGCAAAGACAGCCTGTAGTACCTTCCCTTTGAATTTTTCGGTCCTCATTCTCAAAATGAATTTAAAGCACAAACCAAGGATATATCTTAATTTTTCTTTAACCGAAATGGAACAGCAATTGTCCTCGCTGTTGGCAGCAACATTAGAGATAGTTAAAATTTTAAAACACCCTAAAATCTATTCAGCTGTTGAGACAAACCTATTCCACACTCTTAATTAAACTGCATCAGTACGAGCTCACAGTACTACCATGGTCCCTGACTATGTGACTGCAAAAACAAGCGTTGGTTTTCTGTGGTGCTGGAGAAACACATTCTGTCAGATCTGCCTGATCGTCAGAAAACAAGCGGGCATGTGGAGGAAGGGACGGGACGCTGCTGCCCAAATGATTCCCAGGAATTACAAGGTTTCCACAGAAAACAGCGGCATTTGGTGAGTTTGGGGACATTTATATACATAGTGCACAGCGGGTTTGACTTTATGCAGCCACAGAGCTATCAGCTTCACCATAGCAAGCAACTGACTCACCCGACGTAGACAATCAGGTGCAAGGGAATGGGCAAAAGATATCTGTATAGAAGAACCACACCACCTCTGGATGCTTTTGTGTTGGTATACAGCATAACTTGGAATAAATGTGGGCTGGGGACCTGGTGTGTGATGGACAGGGGAGGACAAAGACATAGAAAGAGGGGGGAAAAAAGGCAAATATGACTGAAATTGACTTGCTATAGCTGTCACGTATATGCTTTGAGCAAACACAACTCCCATTCAAGCACTGTGTTTGGTTGAACCAGTCCTGTAAGAATACATAACCTGCTTTGAGTTACCAATTACGTTACTTCACCTCATAAACCGTCCTCAACACTTACTGGCAGGAACTGTCAGCATTGTTCAGCTATAGGTTATTTACTTGAAAATATTTAAGACCTAAGTAAAAATACATACAAAGCTGGTTATTTTGTTTGGGGTTTGGTTTTGGTTTTGTTTTTTTAAGAAAATAATCTAATTAAGACAGCCAAATCCAACGAGTAGCTTAAAGGAATGTCCACGTAACTCTCCAGATGATAACTATTTCTTTCCGTTAAACTGAACCCTCTGCTATTAGCATATTCAGGTTTGAACCACCGAGAAATTTTAAACCTGTACTTCAAGTCAAGTTCTTTGCAGGAAAGCAAGAAAATACCATTCACCTTTGAGATTTCTTAGCAGTTTAGACATGTAACTTAACAACTACTACCACAAAAATACCACACGGTGAACCACTTATTAAGAACATCCATTTAGGAGCGTAAGTTGGCTTGGTAAAAAGTTTTCAGTGTGGCCAAACACGTACTTTAGCAATCATTGAACTCACTTTCACAAGATGACAACTCGGGGGTCTGCCTAGGATGCGAAGATATTGTAAACCATCTACTAGCGGTTTAGACCAGGGGCTTAGCACTACACTGTGACCTAAAAACAGCTGTATGGGCAAAACTGGATGGGAGTTAAAGCAATGGCGTGCAGGTAGGAACAAAATAGCAAGTTAAAAGTAATTCCAACAATCACTTTCAAGGAGTTGCCCTCCCAGCTAGAGAGGGGTGGAAGTGTTGAGTAATGTTGAGCCCCATCCAAGAGCACAGACCTGGCATGGAAGATGTTGAAATTTCGTTGATATTGCACTGTGTATCTGTATACCTATATCTCGGCACTGGAGACAATTCCTCCCCATAAAGTATAGGAAGACTCCTCTGCCCTACACCAGCTCTATCTGATCCTTAATGATCGGGGTAGCTGGTGCACAGAGACCTATACCCAAACCCTTGCATAAAGGCACTTTCTCTCCCAGCCTCCCCTCAGAAGACTCCCTGACTCTCCAGCTATAGGGCATACAGAAGGGCTTTGCAAACAGGAATCCTTTCTTTCCAAACAGTTCTCTTTTATTCTGTGACTCGAGTTCCCTCACGCAGGAGCATCTTGGAGATAGTGGGTAAAAATGAAGAAGGTGAGCTTACCTTCTCTGCCACTTTTGTATAATGACTCATCTAGAAGGCATATTCTTTGAACACCTTTCAAATTAATGCCCTAAAAATGATGTAGTTCACTCCTTTAAGTCTAAGAAATGAGTTTAGTGCCTGTCTAGTCTTGTATATGGATGCATGAGAGTTTCTGCTTAGGCTCCCTGGGCATTTACTGGGACAAAACTCCATTCCTTCCATGGTAGGGTGATTGCTGCAGAAAGATAAAGGCAATGTAAGTTAGAGACAAAGGTGTCTAAAGCCACATTTAGAGCCCAGTTCACTAGTTGTCCCTTCCTGTGGATTAAGCCCATCATTTTCTAAGGGATGATAAAAGAAATTTAAAATGAAAGTGACAGATTTCAGTCAAACCATAAAACAAAATGAATTACTAATTTGTCAATAATATCAAGACAATTGGAAAAGTTTCCAGACGAATGTCCTACAAACGCTTTTTTATATGCCCTGAACAGTCTTTAAAAAACTTAAATGATATTATTTCATCTTGTTGACGGAAAAGGATTATGCTAACCAAACTTGGTGTAGAAATGTGTTACGTTTATGATATGGTAAAATTGTGGTCTTAATCCAAAGATCCTGCTAAGAAAAAACAAAACCACAGAACTCCTCAAAATAAAAATGAAGAAAACAAAAAAAGCATTTAGTATTTCTCACTAAGCAGCCTTCTGTGTATAATAACAATAAAGCAAAACTAGTTTTCTAATCATGTGTAAAATAGTAAGAGATGTCAACAATGTGCCGGTACATCTAATCAATTACATTTTCAAATTATATGTTGAATATTAAAAAAAAAAAAAAATTCAAATTTTTTATCCATCTTCGGAGGTATTTTCAGGGATATGATGCTGTCAGTAACCTCACAAGCCCAAACTTGCAACTGGACAGGAAAATATTTAAGATCTTAAAAATTCATAATCTGAATTAAAAAAAAAAATAGGAAGAAACCATTAGTTATGTGAAATAAGAATACTGGTATTGATAATTTTCAATAATTTGGATTGCTATTCATTATTTTTACTACAGTCTCGAACATTTTTCCTATAATTAGCACAAATTTTAAGACCTTATTTGAACAAGGGAAAAATTCGGAAAAATTATTCTTGGTTTTGGAACTGTCAAAATATTGCTTTTCATCAATGGTGAATATTTACAAATAAAGAAAATCTCAAAAATTAGTGCTGGAATTACAGTGAAGGAGGCTGGAAAACAGCAAGTATCTACCATTTCAACAAATGTCAAGACTATGACGGCTACTTTTCAAAAACCTTGAACACAAATTTTGAACAAAAGCAAATGTCATTTGCAACTGCACATCTTTGAAAATGAAATTCCACTGAATCAGCAGCTAATTCATAAAAACTGAGGTGCAGCTTACATGCTTTACTTTCCCACAGTTAATCAAATTAATTTTTCCACTTCATCCTCAATGCTTAGTATTAAGAATTGTTTATAAAATTATTTACCATTTCTCTACTAATACATCTGTATTAATACAAAGTATTCCCTCAGGCAAGAGCAACAAAAAATTGGCAAGATGTTTTCCTTCCTTCCTTCCTTGCTTCCTTTCTCTCTTGCTCCCCACTTCTCTCCTTTTCTTTCTCTCTTTCTCTATGTGTGGTATATGTGCATGTCTCTGTGTGTAGCAACAGCTTCTTAATTCTTACTTGATCTCTAGGGAAATTATCATAAAATAATATTTTAAAAATTCAGATAGGCTGGTCAGATAAGTGAATATGTTTACCATACAACACTACACCTTTAGAAAAGAAATTGTTTTGGTTTTGTTTCGTTTTGTTTTTTTCTTTTTGCAGCTGCACCACAAATTTGGAGCTGATAGAGCACAGTTGAACATCCACCAAACATACCCTTACCAGCATCCTTACACACACCTGAAGAAGGAAGAGAAAGGGGAGGAGAGGACCCCTATTTTAGCACAGGGGATTTCTCCTAAACAAACGTGAGAGGTAATTACTTTTCAGTTCTTTTCTTCTACCACCTGTTTCATGGTGTATCATGGATATAGAGCTCCATAACGCCTTGGCACTGCAGTTTCTCCAACAGTCCCATGACAATTTTGTAAACCCTTATTAAAAGCCTTGTATAAAGCATGACCACATAACTTCCTCTGGCTAAGAGCCCTCAAGCGCTCTCTATTTCATGGAATTTTCATTTACATGAAATACTCTGGTTTCATTGACTCCAATAGTATATTAACAATGAAATCTCCAAAGCAATATTCGTATTGTAATAGAGCAGAAGTTCTACAGCTGAGAGACATAAAATTTACAGGTACTGTTGCTACTGTTGATTTTTTTTTTCCTTTGTTTAAGAGGGAGAAGTAATTAATCCATTTCTAAATACTCTAGCAACCACTTACAAAAAAAACCAAATATTTTTATCTTGTGTTTGTGGTAACGTCAGAGAAGGTTCCATCACAGTTGATAGAAAACATGATCCAAAGCTCAAAATGGGACCTAATATTAAAAAAAAAAAAATCCAAAAAACCTAAAAGGGCATTATTTGCTGAAAAATAATTGGTTTATCCACTATCTTAACTCCAACTACATGTAAAATATGTGGACCAAGCTATAAAAGCTGTACATTCACATAGACCGTTAGCTGTTTTGAGAGACTATTCTTCTTGCATAGCAGCCACATAATACAAATTACTGGATTTCTATTTCACAGCTGCATGATCACTCGTCTTACCCTAAAAATCCCCATCTCAACACCTGATCAGCCATCAGAGCAAATTTCATAACCAATAAGACTTAATTTTCAAGAAGGGATAATATACTTATCCAAAATACTATCAAATAAAAATAACCAGTTGCTGAGACTGAAAGCAAATCCCTGTGACAAAGCCATAGTACTTTAGCCCATACTAAAATGTGGCTTGGTGGAGCTTGAAAAGATTTGGTACTCAGACTGATTCAGCTCTCACTTTTCTTTTAGACATTCTTTGTTTCATAGGTCGGAGCATTTGTGATAATCATTGTGGTTTTATCTGCCTGGGATTCTTGAAAAAGATCTGTGTTTTGGCCTGTTTATCTTGTTATAAAATAAAAAATAAAAGCACAATTATTTTGGACAAACTTTGTGTAAACACAACAAAGCACAGGACAGTGCCCTTTCTGTTCCACAAATAAAATGAATCCTTTCAGCAATTCTTCTACATCTTTT